>BMAO01024416.1:0-17491 GCA_019973975.1 Trichonephila clavata | reverse complement strand
AAAAATCAATCTTTTGCAACGCTAAGCCTAGTTTATTAGTGCACCCGCTTTTGTTGGGATGTAGCTCTCAACTCTTAACATTTTACAAATTTTTTACAGATGGCACTACTGGGTGCTGATGGCGTAACATATGTATAAGATTATTTCAAAACATTTTTAAAAAATACTTATTATACAGTATAAATACAAAAGTTAAAAGTCGTGTATATTAAAAGAATTACATTAATGTGTGTGTATTACAAACAATTATTAAAATAATACATACTGTACATAATTAATCTTTTTTGATGAAAAAATCTGTTTTTTTTATTTTTTTTATTGCATTTAATATAACTTAGTCAATAAAATTCTTCTAGAATAACTGAAGCTTGAAAAACGTCCGCGTCAACGTGATTGAAAGAAAAAGTTGCGTAGTTTGTTTAATGACTCAAGCTTCTGTCAGAATTATCGGAGTCAACTCCTCCGATTCGTCTTCATCACTTCTTGTATTATTGGGGTCCAAAGCCCCAATTTCAGCGTCAGATAGGGTTCCCCATACAGCGATGTCCGTTCAACCTGCACGTTGTCGAAAAAACATCAAATCTTGTAGTGGGAGAGCTTCCCAAAGGGATGACTCCATGAGTGTATCGTGCACATCAACCAGATTCGGCGTTGGTAAGCCAGACTTTTCAAAACAGTTCTGAATTGTCCAAAGAGTGACAGCTCTCCAAGCCTTCTCAATCATGTTCAAAGCCGTTAAAATAGAAAAAAGTTATATTCTGGTGATTTTCGAGGTTATCCAAAACGCTTTTAACGACTACACGCTGTTAAAAGTTTAAAAATTATGTATGATGCTTTGGTCAAAAAACTGAGTTTGGAAGGAAAAATTTGAAGTTTTTCCCCACAGTTGATAGAAGTGGGGAGTTATTGTTCCCAGTGCAGTTGTCTAAAAATAAGGGAATACGTCCCGTTTTTGGCTTTTCATATCCTTTTCAATAAAACCAACTATTCATGAAAGAGTTCGATGGTCATCCTTGCCTTCTTGTTTGAACGATATGTAGTTAGGAATGAGTGTATGCCCTGGAAATACCGAGGTTTTGCAGATTTTCCTATGACGAGAGGAGTAATCTTTTTTGAGCCATCCATGTTTAGAGCCAGTAGAACAGTTAACTTTTCCTTTATATGTTTTCCTCCATGTCATTTTTATTCTTTGAATGTAAATGTTTTTTCCGGCATACACTTGAAAAAGAGAGTTCGGTTTCATCCGTGTTGAAAACGTTACGTGGATCGTACTCTTTTATTTAATCGAAAAGCGAACTGCCACTTGGAAAAAATATTAATGTCGCCACTCAAGCTTTCCCCGCACATTTTTTTTTTTTTTTGAAGACTATCCCATTCTTTTCTTAAAAATGTAAGTCATTCCTCGCTAGCTGAAAACTCGATTCCTAATTCTTTGGTGAATGCTTTAGCCTTTTCCTTCAATAAACAGTCACCTACCGGAATATTCTCTCATCGGCACCGTCTCATCATTTTAACTAAACACTATTCAAGACATGGAAAATTACCTTTATTAATGCGTTTTCTCACTCTACTCGGAGATGCACTAATGAAGATGTACTCTATATATATACTACAGAATAGTGGAGAGCAAGCTCAGTGGAATATCAAACGCTTTAGCTACATCGACCTTCCTCTCACCTTTTTCTACTCAATCTATCACCTTTTGCTTTTTCAGAAATTGTTAAGTATTTGTACTTTTTAAGAGAAGACATGACATTCCCGTCGTGTGATAAGGGGACACTGAGGTGGTATGTAAAGTAGTGACCCAGGGGTTTTCGAAATTAGCAGGTAGCAAACCTGAATCACAACAATTTTAGTAAAATATTATTATTAATTTAAAATTTAGAGTCTAAAATTAACACAAGGCCTTATCACAACTTCATACTGTGCTACGGGATATACTTAATAGTATCGGCTTTGAGTAGGCTCTTCTCGCCAAATCAGTCCGCCAAAATTCGACCATTTTTTTATCGCTGTACTCCTTTCACTTTCCACTCCATCTTTCTTAACCTTTCGAACAGGATTCCTTCACGCCCCTCCAAATAACTTCAATTCCTCATTGGAAATAAAACCGTTTCGCATCCGGTTCCCTCAGACATTGTCCGCAATACCATTGGTTATTCAAGGTACGGCCCATGCTATAAGTCACACAGATGAGCCATAAATTGTCATGTCAATCCAAAGCAAAACACGCAATCCTATGCAACTCTTCTTCACAATAGTGGACTATCCATTCTGAACATATATGTAGCTAGCATGTATTAAACGAAGGATATGAACGGCTGCCATCAGGCGTGGTGGGTCTATTTTCCATTAGGAAAGGAATAATAGTGTCTTTTTGCCTGAGGAACCGGTAAACACAAAGGAGTTGCAGGAGGTGGTCATTAAGGTATCCGACTAGGTTAAAAAGTGTTTTTTGACAAAAATGGTGATTTTTTTTTATGATTGTAAAACAAAGCCCCAACCTTTAAGGTTCCAAAACAGTCTTTATTTTAATTTTACGTAAATTAGAACTCTAGATATAGCAATTTTAATAAGTCATAGTAGTTGAAAACGAAACCGGAAGTAATGTCATCTGGGCCGGAAGTGAGAGACATATGCAGTGTTTAATTATTATTTCCCTAAAATGGAATTTCAAAAACCAAAATTTTAATTATCTGTTTACTAAGCCACAGTTTGCTAATAATTATTCAAACAATTTGGCATGGATGTTTGTGTTGTAATCCTTTCTTCTGTCTGTGTTGTTTACCCCCGTGTTATACGTTCGGTGTGCACGGGGTTTATAAATGTTAAAAAAAAAAAATTTGTTGCAAACGATTGGCAACGGTATTTTAAGACTATCACTATTCCGTGTTTGTTTACATTCGACGTTAGATTTACCACGCCTATCTTAATTCTGTTTTTTTTTATATTTTGCTTTATTCTTAGAATTTAAATTATTTTAATTTAATCTTAAATTTATTTTATCTGAAATCATGGGTAAATGTCGTTCATATCGTCCCCGTAAAAGAAAGTTTCATGGAAACCAAAATACATACACTGAAATTGCTTCATGCAAGGAAGAAATTATGACCGCCAGTTCACTCAAGCTGCAGCATTGTTATCAGGTAAATGATGACGAAAGTAATACAGAACATTTAACTGGAAACAGGTTGATTGATCTGGAAATTTTAATTGGTATTTTTTCCTTATTGTGTTGCCCAACTAAAAAGTGTACGGCAGGAAGCCTTTATCTTGTGGAAGATTCAAGGTTTGGATTATCTTCAAACTTTTCTTTGCACTGCAAAAATTGCAGTTTCATATCGGCATTTTGTACTTCTAAAAAGTTAGACAAAATGAATGAACTCAATACTCGTTTTGTTTATGGCTTAAGATTGATTGGTAGAGGTGTCTCACACACAGCAGGAAGAAAACTTTGTGCTGTTTTGAATCTACCTCCCTTTCTCTCAAAGCTTTCATTCCGCCAACAAGGAAAAAACTCATCAGTGCTGCTACTTCCATTGGAGAAAAAATAATGAATGACGCAGCAAAAGGTATTAGGCAATTAAAAAAATCTATACATGATACTGTAAATTGGGGTGTTTCGGTGGATGGTACCTGGCAGCGTCGTGGTTTTTCTTCGCTAAATGGTTGTGTTAGTGCAATATCTGTCGGTACTGGGAAAATTGTTGACTTTGAAACTTTATCTCAGTTTTGTAGAAAATGCATTCAAAGACGGAGCAACAAAATGTGAAATTGCGGGTGTAATCATCATAAAGGATCTTCATCCAGTATTGAACCGGTTGGGGCTTATCGCATTTTTAAGAGGTCGGAAGATCATAGAATGTTACGATACACTGACTTTTATGGGGATGGAGATTCCAAAGCTTTTGATGCCGTGAAGAACATTTACGGGAAAGATTCTGTTACGAAGCTAGAATGTATTGGGCATATTCAAAAAAGAGTTGGAACAAGGCTTCGAAAATTGAAAAGCAGAAATAAAGGACTCGGGGGAAAGGTAAATTGACTGATGGTTTAATTAATAAGCTACAGAATTACTATGGAATTGCTATTCGAAGCAATATTGGGAACTTGGACAAAATGCAGTCTGCTGTTATTGCTGCCTTCTTTCATTGTTGCTCATCAAAACATCAGCCAAAACATGAACAGTGCCCTGTCGGAGCTGAAAGTTGGTGTAAATTTCAACGGGCTAAAGCTTCTAATATTGTGTATCAGAATAAATCCTTGGGACTGCCACGAAATATTGTTAACACGGTAAAGCCAGTTTATATGGATTTGTGTGACAGAAATCTTTTAAAGAAATGTTTACACGGCAAAACTCAAAATCCGAACGAAAGTTTTAATGCAATTTTGTGGCAGATATTACCAAAAGAAGTTTTCGTCGAGCATCAAACATTGCGTTTAGGAGCTTATATTGCTGTTGTACAGTTTTAATAATGGCTTCCAGGGATTAATTTCCATATTAAATGAAATGGGTATTGTTTCGGGCTATTATACTGTACGGGGACAAAAACCTTCGATAATGAGCGCATTGCAGATTCAAAACGTCACTCACTGCCAACAGCAAACACCTGCAGAAGAAAACTTAGGGCCACTCGAAAAAAAATATATAAAATTTGAGGAAGAAGTAGGAATCTATATATATAAAGGAGAAAAGGGACTCTCTGACTGACTAATCACGATATCTCCGGAACTGTTCATACTACAGACTTGAAATTTGGTAGACATGTTCCTTTCATGGAGTAGAGATCAGCTAAGAACGGATTTTTTGCGAAATTCGAAACGTAAGGGGCGTTACGGGGTTAAGAGGCGTTATAAATAATTGTTTCCATTTTTAAACTACTCGACGCACAATCTTGAAATTGGGTAATTAGATTCCTTTCATAGAGTAGAGAACCGCTACAAAATGAGTTTGGTGAAAATCGACCCCCAAGTGGCGTCGCGGGGTTTAGGGGGCGTTTTAGATAATTAATTCCATTTTTAAGCTATCATATCTACCTGCTTGAAAATTGGTAGGCATGTTTCTTTCATGGGGCAAATATCCGCTACAAAATGGGTTTTGGGAAAATTGACCCCCAAGGGGTGTTGCGGGGGAGGGGGTTAAGGGGAGATATAAATAATTATTCCGATTTTTAAACTATTAGACGCACACTCTTGAAATTTGGTAAGCAGATTCCTCCCATAGGGTAGAGATACGCTACAAAATGGGTTTCGTGAAAATCGACCCCCAAGTGGCGTTGCGGGGCTTAAGGGGCGTTATAGATAATTATTTTCCATTTTTAAACTATTCGACGCACAAGTTTGAAATTTGGTAAGCAGATTCTTTTCATTGAGAAAAGATCCGCTACAAAAAGAGTATGGTGAAAATCGGCCCCTAAGTGGCGTTGTAGGGAGTTAGGGGGCGTTTTAGATAATTATTTCCACTTTTAAACTATTGGACGCACAGTTTTTAAATTTGATAAGTAGATTCCTTTCATAGAGTAGAGATCAGCTAAAAAATGGGGTTTGTGAAAATACCCCCCCCCCAATTGGTGTTGAGTGGGATTAAGGGGGGGGGGGGGGTAATAGATAAATATTTCCGTTTTTAAACTACTAGACCTACCTGCTTGAAAATTGGTAGGCATGTTTTTTTCATGGAGTAAAATCCGCTACAAAATGGGTTTGGGGGAAATTAACCCCAACGGGTGTTGCGGGGCGTTATAAATTCTGAATTTTGATTTTTAAACTATTAGACGTACAATCTTCGAATTTTGTAAGCAGATTCCTGTTATAGGGTAGAGATCCGCTAGAAAATGGTTTCCTTGAAATCGATTCCCATATGGCGTTATGGGAGCGTTATTTCCATTTTTAAAACTACTGGAAGTACAGTCTTGAAATAGATAAGTAAAAATCATTTCATGGGAGTAAAGATAAATGTGTTTTATGCAATGTGTGTTATATAATGTGTTTTATGAAAATCGACCCCAGGTGGCATTGCGGGGCTCAAGGAGCGCATCAATAATTATTCCCAGTTTTAAACTATGAGACGTACAGTCTTGAAATTTGTAAACAAATTCCTTTCGTATTGTTGAAAGCCGCTACAAATTGGGTTTCGTGAAAATCAAACCACAAGTTTCATTTCGGGGGATTAAGGGGCGTAATAGATAAATATTTCCGTTTTTAAACTGTTATATCTACCCGCTTGAAAATTGGTAGGCACGTTTCTTCCTTGGAACAGAGTTTTTCTAACAAAAAGTAAAACGAAAATCGACCCCTAAGGATTGTTGCGAAGGGTCAAGGGGAGTTATAGAAAAAAAATTACTGTTTTTGAATAGTTATACCAACGTACTTGAAATTTGTTAAGCATGTTTATTTTGTTGAATAGGGAACTACTAAGAATTTATTTTACGGAAATCAACTCCTGGGGGAGCAGGGGGTTACTGGGGCGTATTGACAAAAAATCTCCTTCTTTCGAACAACAAGGACTATAATAATGGAATTTGGTTTTCATTTTCCTTTTGGTAAATTGAAATCTGCTAAAAACAGTTGTATTGGAGAACGACTCACAACGAATTACGGAGGGTATTTATAGTAAAAACTTCGTTTTTGCTGCAGATTTAGACTAGAAATTTGTCTTGCATGTTTATTTTACGGAGTAGAGATCCAACAAAAATTGATTTTGCGAAAATCCACTTTCTAATAGGGTTACGAAAGTGCAAGCATCATTCTATACTTCAATTTTAGAGATTTTTAGAAAATACAAATTAGAAGTCCTGTCCTTTTTAACACGCTTTTATAAGTTTCACTTGCATGTAACGGAATCTTGGAACTCGATTTTCACCCACTTAAAAAGGTCAGATTAATTCGAAATTTTGCACACTTTTCAAGGCCTGATGACAATACAATAATTTCATAATTTTGTTCCATTGTCCTCATCAGGATCGTCAGGAATCACGATAATCAGATTTGGCGACAATTAAATACATCACTTCCAGATTTGGCAACTTATTGCACATACAATTTTCAGATTCGGCGACTAATTCGATATACCATTTCCAGATTTGGCGACTAATTCCAGATTTAGCGACTAGAAGAAAAAGGTGTAACCCTACAGCGAGTGTTTTTAATTAATACACTTGTGGTTTATAAAAATAAAACAAACAAAAAAAAGTGTTCTGTATGTGAGAAAGTGGAGAGTGGGTGTGTGTTATCAATTTCTTACTATAATATAAACATTTTTCTGAAAATGAAAAAAAAAAAAAAAATAGGCTCGTGATGTGAAAAAAATAATTTATGGTCTAACTGCTAAATATTTTTTATTTTTTATAAGGCAATACGTTTAGAAGTGATGATACGAATTAGCATTATAGCAATACGTTTAAAAGGTGAGAATACGATTGACACTTAATATTACCATGTTTTTATAACTCGCTGTCTTTAATGTCTGTCCTGGTGGAATTTTGTAATTGATTTTAAACTGTATGCCTTTCCGATGAACTTATAGACTTGAAATTTGGACCATATCTCAGAAATGGATGACAATGCATGAAAATGTGAAAAAAGAATTGAATTTTTTGAAGAATGAAATTTTTACGATAATTTTTGCACGAAAGCTGGGATATCTCCAAAACAATTATATAAAATTCAATGAAATTTGCAACATTTATGTTATAAGCCCTTGAGAGTGTAGCAAACCGTAGGTTTTAAGATACTTCCATTTAATCACATTTTATAGTCCTTTTTAGCTTAGAATATTGAGTAATTTTAACGAAAAAATCATTAACGTGAAGTTCGAATGCTTATTAAACATTTATTTTTGGAAATATTTTTTTACCTGTGGTTTGCGACACTTCAGGTAGATCAATAAATTTATCAATGCAATTAAAATTGCATTAAGTCCAATATATATTTTTGTACGCTGTTTTTCCTGAAATTGAAATTTTTTAAAAAATTTTATAAAAATAATTTATTTTTTTCAAAAACAGAGGTGATGCATGGTATTTATTTCATAATTATAACTCTTTAAGCCTATTTATGTTCTTTAAAATAATAAAATTCTTCTGATAATCAATTTTTTGAAAAATTGGTCTTCGAACCTAGTCGGGTGCGTTAAAGGGGCTACTTTACAGGGAAGACACGCAGAGGTAATACAACACAAAACTTGTAAGCTCCAACCTGTTTGCTACAGGAGTATAAATGATAATGAGCGTTCGAATTGTCAGGAGTTTTATAAGATAACTTCGAATTATATATCGCGTGTTGTAGTCTGGTCAGCCCCAAATTTTACTTCGAAATACTGAGTGTTCCAAAACGTATTGTTTTAGTGTAAGATATCGAGAGTTTTTCTAGGAACTGAGCATATACTTTGAATTAGCGAGAGTTTCGTATTATCGAAGGTTTGAATTAGCGAGTGCCGACTGTACAATGATGGAAGAGGAAAAAATGCGAACACTAAGAAGCAAAGCTAGATCAAGCATGTTAAACTCATGATATTACGAGCAACAAGTTCCATTTTGTATTAAGTTAGTTGAGGGCCACATATTTTTAACCCCTTAACAAGTAATTTTTTCCCCAAAATGCGTAAAAAAAAGCATATTTTTTTATTGTTTATAACTAAACATCTTACTAATCCCCACCTTCACCACAAAAAAAAAAATGCTTGGCGAAAAGCATTTTAGTGTTATAGACAAACTTCATAACTTTTTCTAAATACCAGCACTAAATAATACACCATAAGACAGGAATGGAGAACCTTTTTGAGACGTGGATCAAATTTTGTTCATATTTTTTTAGTACTAGCTCGTGGGTCACTAATGCCCATTTGCACCAGAGTTAAGCTTAAAAATGTTTAACTATTTTTAAAACTGAACATCTTTAAAATTTATTTGGTAAAAATAAGCGTGGTTTTTGACGATTTAAAAATTTTTAGTGGGGTTAAAAAATTTTAAATGTTTAGTGTAAATGGCAATAAGCGTTTGAATGAACAAGGAGTAACGAAAATTACATACATTACCTATTACGAAACATTATTTATTAGTATATAAATATACATATATATGCGTACTAGCTGGTATACCCGTTCTTCGCACGGGTAAATTGAAAAATAAAACTATAGATAACGAAGGATAAAGAAACTTCTAATAAGTTAATTTTAAGTAAATTGCAGAGTAAACATCAAGGAAATAACAATTTAGTAAATAGAATAGCGAAATCATTTAAACAATTAAAACTGAACTATACGGTATTTCCCTAGGTCATTTATCAGTCAATTTATAAAAATAATATCTAAATCAATTTAATAAACATTATCATTTACGCTGCTGTGGAAGACGATTTCAGCAAAAATAAAAAGGGATAAAAAATAAAAAAATAAATATTTTCAAAAAAAAATACTTAAAATTTGAAAAATAGAATTATTAAATTTTTCACACAAGGACTTTATGAATATTTACTTCTAAATGAGTTAAAGCCATTAAAAATCAACTAAAAGTTTAATTCATTAATAGAAATTTTATAATACCGTAACACACAAAATATTCGATAAATATTTAGTTGATAATTAATACATTATCTTATTTAAGAACTAATTTAATCTTTAAAATAAAAAAAAAAACTAAATAGAACAAATTATTTAGTTTGGAATATATTTTAGGATTAAATCAATTTGTTTATTGAATGCACAAAGTTAAAAACACACTCACAATCAGACTTAAACACAATTATTTACATAATACTTCATTGTAAACAATGTTTTTCGTTTTTTTTTTCTGCTTGAAGGATGATCAAATTGGCAGGGGAACTGACTCTTAAACATGCCACGTAAAACTGGCCATGCGAAAAAAAGTCCTTTCTTAGATCAATGCCAGCCATTTTCAAAGTTTGTCCCTGCGCTTTATTGATAGTCATGGCATAGCAAACTGTTACAGGATATTGGATACGTTTGAATTCGAAATGGTAGTCCGATGGTATCAGAGGAATTCTTGGGATAAATACGATCTCTCCTTCGTATTTTCCTGTTAGGATCGTAGCCTCGAGGACGTTTTTGTGCAAATTTTTCACCTGAAGCTTTGTGCCATTGCACAATTTGGGGGGATTCAAATTACGCAGTAGCATTATTGGTGCTCCAATTTTGAGGTAGAGAACACGAGGTAGTATTCCAGGTGGATTAAGAGTATTCAAAAACTCCACCGGATAATGGATAGCTTCTGCCTCCATTACTGAATCCACAGATTCATACTTTGCATGCTTAGTGGTCAGCTTGTTTAACAGAAAGTTGTTGATGTTATTAGCTGAGTCATTTGTTGGAGTGAGAATAGCTCTTTCCTTCAACCATGATGAGCTGTCTACTCCAACCTGATGGATATTTGGGTATATTCTCTCAGTCAAGGTTATCAAATCTCCAACAATATTACCAAGGCTTTCCGGAATATTTATTCTTCCTTCTTCTTCCTTAATCTTTCCGTCTCCTATATCAATGAGTAGCTTAGGAAAACATTTCTGCCTCTCAAATCATGTTGCAAATGAACACGCATATTAATTCTTAAAGATAGCACGTTGATATGAGGCCATAAAAAGGATGTCTTAAGACAGGCCTTGACGATATCTGCTCGTGTCCCTCGTAATACAACAGGTAACGTCTGTCTAAAGTCACCGGACAATAAAACAGTAGTCCTCCCATGATTTGGTTGCAGCTTCTTATGTCCTGGAGCATCCTGTTTAGAGCTTCAATACCTTTTTTATGAGACATAGTACAGTCATATCCCATATAATAAGTTTTGCTTCTCTGAGAACATGTTGCCATATCACTTTGCTTAGAAATATTACAATTAAACAGCTTCAGGATGATGTAAGTTGAGTGTAATTTGAATGCAGAGTGAGCTGTTTTGCCTCCATCAATTAAAGTAGCAGCTATTCCTGAAGAAGCAACGGCTATAGCTATACTTTTTTCACACCTGATTTTGGCAAGTAACAAATTAATTAAAAATGTTTTTCCGGTTCCACCAGGTGAATCAAGGAAATATAACTGTCCTGAGTTGGAAGTAATACTATTTAATACTTCGTCATATATTTCTTACTGTTCCTGATTTAATTTTGGAGCATTTTCTGCCACGATTTTGCTCAGATGAACAGTGTCGTAAGCTAGTTCCTTCCCATAGTGATGGTTACTGATTGCAAATCCTGCCTCTCGTGATGGTGATAAAAATCCGAATTGCAAGAGTGCTTTACCTGACATAGATATGACAATATCTTCAAGAAGAATGAGACATTGATTATAAACAATATCAAGATATAAATCGATATTTACTTTCTCAGCTTCGAATTGTTTTTTGACATCTTCTGCTAAACTATCTCGGTATTTCTCTCACAATTTTATCGGATCTCCAACTTGACAGAAAACTAATATTATGGCAAACACCTCACGGGTTTTATTAGGCAATTCAGATAACGAAGCTTCTTCTAATGGGCTATTCCAATGAGTATCATCTTCCAGCAAGCCAAGAGCTCTGCAAGCTGCTTGGAATGAGGGCTGGACTACACCTGCTACAATTTTTAATGCAGTAAATGATGTTGGCCCACGGATCTTATGTAAGAGTAGGCGTAAGTAATAGCACTCAGCATTGCCAGGATGTACAGTATACACTCTTCCCAAAACCTGATCTTTCTTGATTTCCAGATAACCTGAAACAGCCTTTCCTTTTTTCCTTCTAGAAAATTTGTTATTTTTCCATACATAGTATGCTGGAACTTCGCAATACAAAAGAGGTTTTGCAAAATTATCAACTTGGCAGAGTTCAAAAAACCATCAGTGTAGTTTTTTGAGGATTGATGATTTTGTGGGGGCATTGTCTTCGGTAAAATAAACTCTTTGTCCGTTTTCTAGATGTACAGAAAGGTGCATAACAGGAGGAAAACTCTCATGAATAGGAAAGCATAGAATCCGCTAGACTGCTTCAGAGCTACTAATGTGTCGACCCGACTCGTATCTTGTAACCTCATCGAGATCTTCAACACCGAATGTCGCTTGGTCGGTTCCCTTATTTACATATTTGCAAATATACATTATTGATTTTACAGAATTGCAAAATTCAACATTGATATGAGCATTAAAAGTGCCAGACAGAACGGGGTTGTATGGTACAACCCACCGATTATCAATATTATTTTCTTTTATTTGTGTTACTATTCCGCCATTTTCCGGAGATCTTCTACGATACTGGGGATATCCATCTTCTCCTGTTTGAGTTTCCTTTCGAAAGCACCTTGGATATTTTTTTGTGCATTTACCATTCAACATGCAGGGTGAACTTTTGTTGATGTGTCCACATGGGCCATGAATCATAGTTGTTCTTATGATTTCATAGAGAGCAGGGTCAATGTTAGAGTCGGGTAATTCAGCACAAATAATTTCGTCAATAGACTCTGGTCTTATCTTATCTTCTAACCACAAAAGAATATGAGCGTGAGGGAGGCCACGTTTCTGCCATTCTACAGTGTACATGTGACACCTTACATTTCCAAAAATGCAACCTTTCGTTAGAAGCTTCATCATATGTTTTACTTTCACACGGAAAACCCTTGCTATTATGTCATGTCTATCATGTCATTTCTGACCTTGATTCAAAAGATCGACTATTTCTGGCCATTTAGGGTTGCACGTAAATGTAATAAACAAATCTGGCCGTCCAAAATGTCGCACATAGGTCATAGCATCTTGAGTTAGTTCGTGCATATAGCGGGATCCACCAGTGAAAGAAGAAGGCAATACAAACATTTTACCTAATTCAGATAATTGTCCGTCAGTTGCTGTTATCGCATCCTTAAGGTGAATGTATTCTTCACTTCTCAGTTTTTTTTTTTTTGGTTGTGACGAATCCAGTTGAGTCTTTCACTCTCAATTTTTGCAAACATGTCAACTAAAAATTGATTTAACAGATTGCAAAACAACAACAGATGACATACTTCACCATCACGCTCCATAATTCTGTATCTGTAAAATTAAGAAGCAGACACTGTCTTACTGAGAGGGATTTTAGTCGTTTCATGATGTTTAGGTATATTGATTTGGTAGCCATCTTCTCCACGGAAGAACATCAGAGGGTACTGCAATGCATCATAGGCCGATGTGTCTCATTGATTCGCATTAATGTACCGTCTCTACAACTGAGAACGATATCTCGTTTTTCAAACTCTTGTCCAACGATGACAACGGGCCACTTCTTTTGTCTGAGGAGCATTAAAACGCCCTTTATGTTCCCCAAAAGGCTTTCTTTCAGCGTTAATAACTACTTTAAACTCTTTCTGGTCTTTAGGTACTGAATCAATAGCAGCCTTAAAATCCATTATGTACTTGTTATGCTCATGCAGTGACTTTTGAAGTTGACTTATCAATTCTGGTTTGATTCCAGGATAAATTCCACAGCGGATGTCTTTTTCACGGTGATCATCTCCCATAAAATATATTTGGAGAAATGAAGGTTTTTGATGATCTCCGGCCATTAAGCTCCCTATTCTATGATAAACCTGCCCTTGCACTTTAAATGTTGGCATAAAGTTGCCCTCCTTTATTTCTTTAGCTCCGAAAGATGTCATTTGAAAGCATCCATTATACTTACGAATAGTTGAAAGAAAATGCTCTGATAATGGATCTTGATGGGTAAGGAGGCTGTGTAAAGGTTCAGGATATGGTTCCAGATTAGGGAGCTGAACTTTACCTCCACTGCAGCACATTCCTTGAGTCTCATCCTTCCATTTCAGAGCACGGCACCAAGAGCAAGGTAACCGAGGCCCAAGATTTACGATTTCATCCATTGAATAATCAACATTAGGTTTATATTTAAAAGCAGATAAATGCTTAGAGGTCCAAGGCAATAATCTAATTTCAGATATTTTTTCTTTGTATTTATTACTTTTGGTTCGAGCAACGTGGGGATTTTTAGACACATATTTTTTAACTGTTTTTCTATTGACTTCGGGATGCCTCTGAGTATATTTTCTTACAGCCTCTCTATTTACTTCTAAGTGACTTTGAGTATATTTCTGAACAGCATCTCTATGAACTTCTGGGTGACTTTGAGTATATTTCTGAACTGCATCTCTATGAATTTCTGGGTGACTTTGAGTATATTTCTGAACAGCATCTCTATGAACTTCTGGATGGTTTTGAGTATATTTGAAGCAGCTCTATGAACTTCTGGATGGTTTTGAGTATATTTCTGAACAGTCTCTATGAACTTCGGGTGGCTTTGAGTATATTTTCTAACAGCATCTCTATGAACTTCTGGATGGTTTTGAGTATATTTCTGAACAGCATCTCTATGAACTTCTGGGTGGTTTGAGTATATTTCTGAACAGCATCTCTATGAACTTCTGGGTGGCTTTGAGTATATTTCCGAACAGCATCTCTATGAACTTCTGGATGGTTTTGAGTATATTTCTGAACAGTATCTCTATGAACTTCTGGATGGTTTTGAGTATATTTCTGAACAGCATCTCTATGAACTTCTGGATGGTTTTGAGTATATTTCTGAACAGCATCTCTATGAACTTCTGGTGGTTTTGAGTATATTTCGAACAGCATCTCTATGAACTTCTGGATGGTTTTGAGTATATTTCTGAACAGTATCTCTATGAACTTCTGGGTGGCTTTGAGTATATTTCCGAACAGCATCTCTATGAACTTCTGGATGGTTTTGAGTATATTTCTGAACAGCATCTCTATGAACTTCTGGGTGACTTTGAGTATATTTCTGAACAGTATCTCTATGAACTTCAGGGTTGCTTTGAGTATATTTCCGAACAGCATCTCTATGAACTTCTGGATGGTTTTGAGTATATTCTGAACAGTATCTCTATGAACTTCAGGGTGGCTTTGAGTATATTTCCGAACAGCATCTCTATGAACTTCTGGATGGTTTTAGTATATTTCTGAACAGTATCTCTATGAACTTTCAGGGTGGCTTTGAGTATATTTCCGAACAGCATCTCTATGAACTTCTGGATGGTTTTGAGTATATTTCTGAACAGTATCTCTATGAACTTCAGGGTGGCTTTGAGTATATTCCGAACAGCATCTCTATGAACTTCTGGATGGTTTTGAGTATATTTCTGAACAGTATCTATGAATGAACTTCAGGGTGGCTTTGAGTATATTTCGAACAGCATCTCTATGAACTTCTGGATGGTTTGAGTATATTCTGAACAGTATCTCTATGAACTTCAGGGTGGCTTTGAGTATATTTCCGAACAGCATCTCTATGAATTCTGGATGGTTTTGAGTATATTTCTGAACAGCATCTCTATGAACTCTGGATGGTTTTGAGTATATTTCGAACAGCATCTCTATAACTTCTGGGTACTTTGAGAAAATTTCCGAACAGCCTTTCTCACTTGCTTATATCGGATTGAGCTTGTAAATATTTGCTCCGTTAGTTCCTCTCTTTGATTGTATAGAAGGAGTAGACTCATCTGATTTACATACATCAGACTTGCAGTTGTATCCATGATGACAGGAAAAATATTTTTCATATCCTATTTGTTCTGTGAGGGTTAATAATGGAGGCTCATTAAAGCTCGCTCAATTGAATGTTATTAGTCATTGTTTCATCTAAAGGAACTAATGCATCAAAGTGGCCTTCATTAAAATTCCCCGTAAACCAAAGTCTCCGTATTCCTTGTAAAGCGTCTCCAAAGACAGTGATCAAGGAGCCATCTTGATACACTTGAAATTTATAAGGAAATATTTCTCCAGCTGCCATAACTTCGCAAAGAGATCCATATGTGTAAGGTTTTGACATTTCTGTATAATACAAACGTTTAGTACAGTAAGGAATTCCAGATGACTTTTCCATTCATTGCATATGTGGCGCACGACATCTTTTCTAATTTGAATGGCCATTGATACGTTATCGTGTATTAAATATGACATGGCTGAAAATAAGCAGGCTCCATCACCAAGAATTTTTACGATTTTAAAATACATATTCCTTCCATCAACTGTAAGCTGTTGTACATTCATTTTTTTTAAGAACGTTAATTTGAAATGCAAAAAAAAATTATTCAAGTTGTGAAAAAATTGTGGCTCAGTTGAATCTGGTAATTTTAGAAGAAGCAAATAATAACATTATTTATTGCTTATTTGAACAAATACTACTTTTAATACTTGTAAACAAATGTTATTCTACTCGCACATTTAGGCACACATATAAAGTAAACGATATATTTTAAAACGAATTGATACTGTGAACAAACTTGAGCAAATGATATATAAAAAATGCTGCTTTTTCGAAAACATTATTTGAAATGCTCGCAATTAATGCTATTCATCTCACGTATTTAAAAACACATGTATGCCAAACAGTATGCTTCAAACTGAGCTGACATCGTGAACAAACATAAGCAGACAATAAATATTAAAAAAAATTATTTTTAAGTGGTAAAAATACTACCTTCAATGTTGAAAATAAATGTTATTCATCGCGCGCATTTTGGTACATTTGAATCAAAGGATATAAAGTCGACTCTCGCTAATTCAAAAGTTAGGTAATGCGAACCTGTCGCTATTTCGAAGTTTATGCTCAGCTCCTAATGAAGTAAATTTCGTTTGGCGGACAAAAGTGATCGCCAAGCAACTTAATTTAGCGATAAGTGTTTTGGGCAACCGGATTCGATAGCCAAGCTACATAATTTAGCGGTAGGTGTTCCAAGAATTTACAAATTGTAATTTTGACAAAAATGATGAGATATTAATGTGAAATAAAAAAAATCTATATATATAAAGGAGAAAAGCGACTCATGACTGACTGACTAATCACTATATCTCCGAAACTATTCAACCTACAGATTTGAAATTTGGTAGACATGTTCCTTTCATGGAGTAGAAATCAGCTAAGAACGGATTTTGAGAAATTCGACACGCAAGGGGCGTTACGGGGGATGGGGTTAAGGGGTGTAAAAATTTGTTTCCATTTTTAAACTACTCAACGTAGAATCTTGAAATTGGGTAAACAGATTTCTTTCATAGAGTAGAGATCCGCTACAAAAACCCATTTTGTGGCGGAACTCTACCTTATGAGTGGAATCTGCTTACCAAATTTCAAGATTGTATGTCTAATAGTTTAAAAATCGAATAATTATTTATATCTCTCCTTAACGCCCCGCAACACCCCTTGGGGGTCAATTTTCCCCAAACCCATTTTGCAGCGGATATTTATGCCATAAAAAAGTATGCCTACCAATTTTCAAGCAGGTAGGTCAAGTATTTAAAATGGAAATATTTATCTTTTACGCCCCTTAACCCCCTCAACACCCCTTGGGTCGGTTTTTTCCCAAAACCCATTTTGTAGCGGATATTAACTCCATGAAAGAACTATGCCTACCAAATTGAAGCCAGTAGGTCAAGTACTTTAAAAACGAAACTATTTATCTTTACGCCCTTAACCCCCCCCCCCTCCCCAACTTCCTTGGGGGTCAATTT
>BMAO01024415.1:0-29514 GCA_019973975.1 Trichonephila clavata | reverse complement strand
TATTATACTTTTATCGTTTCTTGAGAAAAGTCAATCCAGTGTTCAACATCCATTTAGTATGTATTTAATGATCAATATTTATGTGTGGAACGTTTTTCTTCGCACAATTTCTAATAAATTAATAATTAAATTGCAGCTCCTGATTAGTTTATGCATAATAATATATAGATTTACAACTAATAGTCTTAACTAGTAATTTTTAGATATTTACTCAACAAAGAATCTATTTTCCATAATATACGTCATAAGTTAATCCTTTTTTAGTAATTTTATACAGCTTTTAATGAAAAATTATGCTTTTCTATCATAAAGCAAAGAAATATTTGAAAAGATTGAGTTTAAGAATGACTGACACGAAATTGAATTTTTTTAAAATTAATGTTGGAAAGATTATAAAACCAACAACACACAACCCATTTTTTTTGCATTGCATGCATTTCGCAATCTTGAAGAATTATATATTGAAAATCTAAAATAAAGATTATCTTTTCTGTTATCTTTTGAAAATCTAGAATAAAGATTATAAATACATTGATATTTTATAGTAAAATATACTACTGAGATTATTTATGCAATTTTTAAGCCAAATAAATAAACTAAATAAAGAACATGTGCATTTATTCTCGAGAAACTCAAAGCCCCCGTAAAATAAATTATCTTTTTATGCTTACCTTCCATGAGTTCCAGGGGAGCCTACTCTGTCGTCTCTGAGACAATAATCTGGAGATTTCGCCACAAAAATCAAGTCATTTTTCTGGTACATGGACAATTTTCCATTCGCTGGCATCAGTTGGTATTTGGATCCAATTTGGCGCATTTTTACCTCCGTGGCTATATAATACTTTCTCTTTAATCGTTCGCCAATATCTGATAGTCTTGGCAAAGCCCTCCAGCAAGTCTTAATGTTACAGGAACCAGACACACCATGGCACTTACAGTCGGTTTGTAGGCTACTACGTACAGCCTGCAAGGGAAAAAATGTTTACAATTAACATCTCCTACAAACTTCGTGTCTTGTTACTTGATATTTCATGTCACCAAATCGTTAAAAAATGTACGTTAGAGCAAAATTACTATATTTAGCAGTTCCTTTCTACCGAAAGTATTTAAAAGATATACTTCTAAATGATGAAAATGTACAGAACACAATTAGGCTTGGTACATAACCAATAATTTAGACACAGTAGAAGTGTTTTCTTACTTAAGTACGGAGGGGGGGGGTACTGAATTAGGCCAACCTTTAGGATAGTATAACCTTGTCTCTGATTACTTTATCTAATTGAGATGTGGTGTCTTAATCGTATTCCTATGCAAAGTGAAACAACACAGTCATCACATCATAATATTGATGCTTTTTTCGTTTAATGTGTTGTATTGCCTTTCATTTTTTGATGTGGTTTCTTTTTTTATGCTGCAGGTAGATAATATGAATATTTTAATACATTTGTTTCACTTACATTAAGTATTAAATTAACTTATATATAGCAGTTCAATTATATTGTTATGAAAAAAACATGAGATAAATTTGTTATTTGCTTTAGTGGTTTTTTAAATGAGCAATGTATGCCATGTAGCTGTTTATTGAGCAGTTAAAGGTGAATTTGGAAGTTTTACTGTACGGTCAAATGGCAAAAATGACATTTGAGATTACGCGATTTATTCACCAAACTTTCCTATTATGATACGCAAATATTTCAAGCCTCGACACATTTAATACGCATCAGCTCCAATACACTACGAATATTTAATGGCATTAGGAAAGGATATAGGGCTTAGGCTTAACTGAAAGTTTGCTGATTGCAGTTGCCGAGTGGTTGAGTCGTGAGTTTGAGTCCAGATGCCAAAATGAATTAATAGTTAAGTGAAGCTAATGCAAAATAAGTCGGGGAGACTCAAAATTTTATTACTGAAGTGATATGGAAGTTTGGAGAGTGGAATTGCAAGTTCAGGTGTCGTTTCTTTGCCTTTTGACCGTGGTTTAAAATTACGAGGTTTGTCTCCGAAAGTCCTCGGGCAATGTGAAACTAAGTTTATAAACTAAGAATGGAACAATAGAAGTATGTGAAAATCAAGATACAACTATCACAGTTTCTTATCGTGAAGATTTACTTTTGATTGGTACTTAAAATTTTGGTAATACTAACTCCATGAAGCAGCGTTAATTGATATACATTAATCGTCATAGATGGACCACCTTGGGAAGATCTTGGGCTCTGCTCATATCATGTGACATTAATATTTTCTATTTCTCCTGTTCACTAAACGCAGGGGCGGCTCTAGGACCGGGCGATCAGGACCTCTGTCAGGGGCGGCAAATTTTAAGGGCGGCATTTGGATCAAATATCAAAAATATATTTTTTTATGTTACAAAAAAAATTTGATATATTTTCTAAAATATAATTGGCTGTGATTCAGTATTTCATTTAACGTATCTTATTTCTTTATTTTGTACTTTGTATATTTAAAGTCAGTTTTCTTTTATGCTGAAACTTGAAGAATTCGAGGCGGGAGAATATGTTCAATCATGAAATTTGATATGCTACACATCTTTCATTAGTAACTTTCTCACCATTCCGGAGTGAGGTCACAACGCTTATTCCTTTCATCCATACAATGTCCGACGTCAGCTATCCAAAAGGGGACTGGGGTTATAAGTTTTGGGTAGATAGAAGATATTTTATTTTAGTCTTGAATATATATAATATATATATATTTTAGTCTTGATACATATATATATATATACGTATATTGAGTATATATATATTGTTATGCTGCCTTTTTGTTCACAAGAATTATTAAGTTTTATAGGTGTGTATATATGTGAACAATTTATCTTTTTTAATTATAACTTTTGCTTTGGAGAGAGGGGTGGCATTTTCGATTTTTGTCCGGGGCGGCAAAACTGCTAGAGCCGGCCCTGCTAAACGTGGAATAATGTTTTACTTAATGGTGTTAAGAACCTTTGTTTCACTTTTTACTAAAGATATAAATTTTAAAAAATACGTTTCACTTTGGTAATTAAACAAATATTTAATTTTAGTTATGATATTGAGATTTACAATATGCACTAGAGATCTAATTTTCATATGCATATATGTGTACAAAATAAAATTGATTTCCAGTTGTCAAGGTCTTGTCATAATCCATACGAATTAAATCCTTACAATGAAATAAGCGTACGTTCCCCATTTGAGTGTTTTTGTTATGTTTGAGAGGACAAAGATGGTTATAAAATACATGTACACTCATGGACAAAAAAATTAGCGCACCAAGAAGGAGTCGTCAAAATGAAACGAAATTTTACATACGTAATGAGTACTTTAATATAAGTAAATGATTAGAAAATCAAAGAAAAAGAACAGTTTATTTCAGAGAAAAAGGCAAAAGAATGGAGGATTTAATACTCGGTTGAACCCCCTCTAGCGCGAATGCACGATGCGATACGATCGGGCATTGAGGCATACAAGTTCTGTATGATGTCTTGAGACATTTCGTTCCATATTTGCTGTAACCTTGCCTCTAGTTCATTCAAACTCGTGGGATGCCCAACTCGCCGTCCCAAATGATCCCAGATATGCTCGATTGGAGACAAATCTGGAGATCGGGCAGGCCAAGGAAGGGTAGTAACAGTGCGGAGACAGTCTTGTGACACCCTTGCCGTGTGAGGCCGAGCATTGTCTTGTTGAAAAATGGCTCCTGAGAGCCGTTGCATGAGTGGCAACACATGTGGCTGCAGGATGTCATGGGCATACCGTGGGCTGTCATGGTGCCTTGGATCAATACCAGGGGTGACCATGTATTACAGGCAATGACACCCCATACCATCACACCAGCTGTGGGAGTGGTGTTTCACTGTAAAGCAAAGGCAGGAATGGGCGCCACGATCCCAAATGTCCTTTAACCAGGTGCCTTCGTATGGTTCGAGAAGACACAGAGGCCCCTAGAGAAAGTGCTACCGGTGCTCGGATGGCGGCCGATGAAGCAGTTGGCTGTACGCGTGCATTTCTTACGATGCAGCGGTCTTCTCGACGACTGGTCTGTCGAGAGCGTCCTGAGCCTGGTCTTCGTGTAAATGATATCTCTCGGATCCACTGGTCTCAACACCTCCTCACAACACAATCAGAACGGCCTAATTGACGAGCTACTCACCTAGCTGACCACCCAGCTTTCATCATGCCGATGATTCTCCCCCTCTTAAACTGCGACAGCTGCTCATATTGTCTTCGAAAACGGCGTAATGGCATGTCTACCTCAGATCATCCTTTGTAAACGATTCAGCACACTCAAACAAGCTTTGGTTACCGGTTTTATTCTCCACGCAGAACGACGTTAAACGCCCTCTACCGGCTATACGTAATGTGCAATCACGCTGTATTTCTAATCATTTGCATATCTCCCCGACATGTACCTTCATGCCAAGTTTCAATACAATCCCGCAATTAATTCTTGGTGCGCTATTTTTTTTTGTCCACGAGTGTATATATTGCTTACTGTTAAATGATCATCATACGATTTCATATTCTACACTTCCTTATCTGATTTCAAGTAATACTACATCGCTTATCAAAAATCATTGATGGATTTATTGTCACATTAAACTTATGCTTTTAAATAAATAATCTAGGCATTTCGAAACATATTTTCGACCCTTTCTGTTTAATTATCGCTTAAGAAAAATCCCCATCTTTTAGAATAGTTGCTTTCTTTTTAAAAAAATACATTTGAGTACCATTGAGAGAGAGATGCTATGAAGAGCGTGGAATCCATTTATTCCTATATTAAGAGGCTTTCTTAACGAATAAACCAACAAGTTTGGTTTTAGAAGTTTAATTAGATCATAAATTTCAATACAGACTGTTTATCTAGCACAATTGATTTTTTAATATAAAAAATATCAATTGATCAGAGGATAAATCGGACATTTATCTAGATATTTCTTAGAATCGAACGCAAGGAATTGAATAGTGTTCACTCATTGTATTTAGGATATACGTATAGTTCCTTCCTTGTTAAGATAAAAAAAAAGGCAACGATTTATCTAGACATCTCTGAGATGAACGCAATATTTCGTTGCCTTTATTCGACAGCCAAAATTCGAAGAACGATTCTAGCGAATAAAAGAATTAAAAAAAGAAAAGAAAATCCTTTCTCTTCAGAATTAAGTCAAAGAAATAATTCCCACCCATAAAAGGGAACACCATTCAGACTAATTGAAAACTAAACAGAGAGAAAATCGAAAATACGCGCCCGGCTAGCCTTGGGGAAGAATCGCTTCTGATTGAAAGACGCAACGAGAGAAGAGACAGCAAAAAATTAGCGCGCGTCTCAATCCGCGACAAACACTTCACATCGGTGGGGGTCTGCCTCCTTTTTTTTCCCTTGCCAGAAACCGTCCTCTGTAATTTCTTCCCGCACAACACAAGAACACGTGTGGTCCAAAGGGTCAACTTCATTAGAGCATTGGGGCCCTTGGTCTATAATTAGCGAAACTCAATAATTTAATCTGCCCGGTTTCCCGCCGCGGGCTGATTTATGTGCATTTGCCTCCCTGGGTGGCAATGGCACGTGAGAGAAACGCCGGTGGGCCGACGAGATTTCTTTCCCCCAGCCTCCTCCCTCACACCTTCCGTGCTAGAGGGTTGCTCGATTTCCAGGTAATGTTCTTACCTGGCGCAATTGCATGTTGTCTTCTCGCACCGCAAAAAAATGTTCTAAATGCTACTGCCGGAATTAGAAAAGTCCGCTCCTTTTGTGAAAATGATTCGAATTGCGGTTCGCTTTGGCAGACAATAAAAATATCAATTTGTTGTTTTGTCTCTCCTTTGGGAAGTAACAAAACAGTTTCTTGTTTTTCTTTTTATTGTCTTCTTTTTTTATCCCTTCTGTTTCCGTAATGCGTGGTTTGGATTTTCGATATAAAACGTTTAATGTAAAAAATATTTATTGAATTTCATTTTTCTCGTAAGGTTTTTAAACACAAAATTATGATTCAATTTTTGATTCATAAGTTGGTATTCCATTTTCTAAGACGTGGTTTATCTATTTATTTACACATATATTGCATCCTGTTTCTTCTTACCCCCTTCCTCCCCCTTCCTATGTGAAATTTTAAATTTGATTTTTTTCCCCTGGTAACTTTCTTTGAGTTTTTATTCTTCTGTTATTTATCTCAAAAACAAGTTTTTCAAACGAAATAATAAAAGTTTTCACATATATATATTTTTTTTGATGGAAAAAAAATCACCCAACACCAAGAAAAAATTATGGCAGAGTAATGAAATTTGGACAATGCAATTGTCTAGTTAATATGTTTAATTGATTAAATTTTCAAGATCAGAGTTTAATTTAAGTTATGCACCTTAAAATAGAAATGATGTTACATTAATAGCCGGTGTAACTTCCAGAATTTTGAATGCAAACCTGCATGCGTGCACGTATTAAGTAATGCAGGTGCCGAATGCCACTTTGAGGTACGGAAATCCATGCTTGTTGTAGTGTCAGAACTGGGACCGTCAGTGCTGGCTGTGGATGATGCTGGAGATATCGTCCAATGATATCTCATACGTGCTCATTTGGTAACACATCTGATGATTTCGCAAGCCAAAGGAACATGTTAACACTGTACCCCACGTTGTGTTACAACAGTGGGGCGAGGGCAAGCGTTATCCTTTTGAAAAACTCCCCCTTGAATGCTGCTCATGGATGGGTGTACTATAAGTTGAACTACCAGATTGACGTACAAATTTGCAATCAATGTATTTGGAATAACCCCGAGAGTACTCCTGCTGTCATAGGAAATTGCTCCCTACACCATGACTCCAGATATAGGTACAGTGTGTCAAGGTCAAGGACGCAGACAGTTTAGTTGAAAGCGTTCTCCTGGCCTCTTTCTGACCAACACACGATCATCACTGGCACTAAGGCAACACCTGTTTTCAGCAGAAAACACAACAGAACTCCACTCCGGCCTCCAATGAGCTCTGGCTTGACATCACCGGTGTCGCAAATGGCAATGGCTTGGAGTCAGTAGAACACTCGCTACAGACTGCCTGGCTCCAAGCTGTCCTTGAAGTAACTAATTTCTAACAGTTCGTTGTGTCACTATGGTACCAACTGCAGCTCGAATTTCTGCCTCAGACGCAGTATGATGCGCCCCATCCGTACGTCAAATATGGCCTTCTTCCCTCTCAGTAGTGCCACGTGGCCGCCCGGAACCCGGTCTTCTTCAGGCAGTATCATCCCTTGACCACTGCTCCGAACAATCATGCACAGGGGATATATTGCGGCCAAATCTTTCCACAATATCGCGGAAGGAAAACATACCTTCTCGTAGCTTTATTACATGACCTCGTACAAACTCGTTGATCTGTTGATAAATGGCATTCATCAATCCAATGAGTCAAATTTCACAGACAAATAACGCTAACGAACTTTACAGCACGCAGTTAAAGCAAGCCTGATTTGAGGAAGTTCCAAGTGGCGCTACTAGAGCCAAAAATTAAATGCGGAGCGTGAAATTTGAATCGATGTCATCTTTCGGATGAATTAACATGCCTACCAAATTTCGTTAATCTAATAAGTCTTTCTTGGTGTTGGTTTTTTCCCCCGTCAGTGTGCTTTTATGATATTAACTATTTTTCTGTCTCTCTCTCATGCATTACAAAACAATAAACATCTAAATTTACCTTTAGATTTTCTCTCCCCCCCGAAGATTTATACGAATTGATTTAAAAATTAATAGCAATTGGTAAAATTTCTGTAATTTAAATTTTTTCCACAGTTTTTAAGTTTCCTATTATGTATTTGTAAATTTTTCATAAACAGTTAAAGCACCAAAAAAAAAAAAAAATTAATTTCACCATTTTCATTCTCTCATTTTTTTCGCTCAACTAATTTATTCCCTTTTTCTCGTATTCTTTTTCCATTCTATTTCAAAATATTATTTGATTTCATTACTTTCGATATTAGTCTTTAAGTTTGTTATGTATGGTAATGAGGATGATCGTGCGTCGTAATATATTTTATAAAGAGTAATTATTATGTATGAATAAATAGGCTACGTAATTTAAAAATCCTACATTTTTATTATTCAAATAACTTTTTTCTTTATTTGGGAACGAAATTGAATAATTTTCGGGAAATCAAGCAATTTTTTTTGTTTATGAAATACAATTATAAATATAAGTATAATAGTTTTTGTCAAAGGTTATTTTAAATTTATTTCTAATTTTATTTTGTTATACAAAGACTAGGAAAAAGGAAAATAACTCGGCACATAATTGTTTTACACCTGCTTAAAATTAATACTCAAGTTGACAACCATAAAAAAAAATTAGATTTATGCATTTGAGACGGAAAAAAAATTGAACATACAAATTACTTCAAATGTACTTACTAAAAAGTCAATTCAATGTCTGAGACCCCCCCCCCCCAAATTATCATATATGTGAACGTTAGAAATGTAATTTAATTCGTTAAAGAATAAACGATAAAGTACAAAAATATCAGGAGATACTTTTACTGAAAATCAAACTTCAATAGATTTGATTCTTAATTTAAAAATTATGAAATTTATTTTTTGATTTAACTTTTTTTTTCAAATCTATTGTACACAAAATAAAATATTACAAGCATTTTTAGGCTGGAATGATAGAATTTTTGACAAAAAAAGACGACCAATAAGACTTTGGTGGGCAATTTTTATACAGGGAATTTTAAAATTTTTAATGAAAATCAATAATATATTTTTAATTTTTAAAGTTATTTGAGTCGAAATAAATTTTAAAATGTTATTAAATGTAACTTTTAATTCAACTTAAAATGTCTATTGAAAGAATTTAAACAAACATTTTTCAGAATCAAGCCTAATACAAAAAACAACACGGTCTTTTCATTTAAAAAAAATTATTTAAATTAAAGAAAACAGAAAATAATGTCATGCTTTCTTTATTATATAAAAAGAGAAAATTATTCTTCTATTTTTTTTTTATCAAAATGCAAGAAAAGTAAATACAAAGAACTTGTAGACGAATTGCATCCAGTTCAAAAAGAAATTGATAATTAGTTATTGTTATTTCATATTTTTTCATAAAAACTTGGTATGACCACAAAAAAAGTAGGATAAGGGCATCTTGTTTATACGATCAACTTATTACAAAACTACTCTACCTTGCGGAATAATTGTTTTGATAGTGGCACAAATATATTTTTTTCCGAATAAACTATGATTCTATGTTCATAGACCATTTCTTAAGACATTGGGAAAGAAAAGCATATTGCTCTACTCAAAATTTAAAAATTTACAGATAAAAATTATCATAAGCAATTCCTTTTTCTTATAATATCCATCCTCTGGTACCATTCCCCGTAATCCATATAGGCCTTTTTTATTTGTTTTCGATATACTTTTTGCATTATATTTTATAAATTAAGCCTTGGACTGAATCAGTACATTTTATATATACGCATATAAACTAGGTTTATATAAAAACATCTATATATCTATCTATATCTTTCACTAAGGCTGTTTTCGGTCAGTGTTAAATAATAGGACTCGAATTTGGAATATATTTTCTGATACAAAAGAACTGAAACATTAATATTATATTCTAGCTTTGTTATCCTATAACCACTTATTTTATCACATACTATTCAGTTTAATTTGAATTGATCCATTTTTTTCCGTTATAAAATGTGTTTCGCATTTTTTCTACTATAACATAATGCTAAATGAATTATCACTTTACGGGTTAAAACAAAAAAAGTTATTATTTATGGAATATTTTGAAATTTTAAAAACGCTATATTATAAACATAAGTATGAATTACAATGTAGCAGATTTTCATGAAAATTGAGGCATTTTTCTGTGTGAAAATGGGCTTTAAGTTTAGTTTAGGTTCTCGTACATTTGGCGAAGATGGCCTTAAGGAAGGTAGTTCAAAAAGTAACAAATACATACCAAATAAGATGTAAACAATAATAATATATTTCTCAGTAAATCCATAAATAATAATCATTTAGTTGTAACTAAATTGACAATTTAAGTAGCTTTATTTTGAAAGAAGGAAAGGAGGTTTTTTGAGTAGTATTATGGCTTATGTAATAAGAAGTTTGCTAATCCGAGTTCCAATTCTATAAAAGACAGCTCTTTTTGACGACAGCTCTATACAGAATTAAAATCTTCCCGGAATTGGTGCTTAAATATGAAAAACAAAGCACTTTTTTTTAATCGTTCTTATTTCCCCCTTCCCCTCGAATAATAAATAAAAATTATGAGGCCAACATAGCTCTCTACGTAGCTTTTAGAATGAAATTTAAAAATAAAATTTTAAGTCGAATCAAGCGTCGAAAATTGCTTTTCATTTCGCACTAAGGAAATATTAATAATACTTTGTAAGTAAACTATTTTATTGATTAGTCTCACCTCCCTTTTTAAAAATGTTTGTAAAATTCTATCTTTTATATTCTGTCTTCGAAATTTAAAGTTTTTTTTATAGTATTGCATAACTGCTATAAAATTTCTTCACTTGGATATTTCTCACTGATTTGAAAATTTATGTTTATTCATTTTTGTTGAAACGCATTAAAATTTTTTTTAAAAAATGAAAGTATTGGTAGAGGTGCCGGATATATGTCGATAAAACCTTGAAGAGATTATTCAATTTGCTGAAACTGGTATCTAGAAGGAAACTCTTAAATGCTTTTTACTTCTTTTCTCTTTTTTTTCCATTTCTGTTATATAAGAAAATTATTTCTCCGAAATGATGCTAAATGTAAATTAACTCGCATTATGTTTTCTGCGACCTATTCCAATTTTGAAAAAAATTTAAATCCTTTTTTACGTGCTCATAGCCTTTTTTAAAATGAGTTACTTCAAGTTCTTAAAATTTTTTTAAATTAATTCATTTGATATTAGATATTATTTAACAGTTAAAAACCATCTGAGAGAATATTTGCACGAGTACTACTAAATCAAGTGCTATCAAAGACAGTAACGTGCACAGACGTCTCTTACCGAGTTGGGGGAGGAGGTATATTCTAAAAAATTCCTAGACGAAAGAACTGAGGCGTAACCTCTATGATTGATTGATTGATTTTTTGGGGTTTATTGGCGCAAAGCCGATATCGGCTATACTGCGCCAAACATTTGTTTTAATATCTGTGGTCTAGACGGGAAGAGAAAGAAAGAATGAATTGAATGACAAGAAAGAGGGTCGAAAATAGAGAAGATCACTAGGGTACCCGGAAGCCGTTTACCAAAGACAGTAAACCCGTGGGAAAAGGAAAAGATCACTAGAGCATCTCGGGATTGTGACACCCGTACTCACCTAAAGAAGGTGAGCCCCCTGAGGGGCGTAACCTCTATGATAAAAATTAAAAATCTGTAGGTCTTTTACGTCCAAAACATACCCTTGTGTACGGTTCTTGATCCAAGAACATATAAAATAGGTTATCAAGTCATTTTTGGTCCTTGAATATTTTCGGTTTTTAATATTGTCGTATTTTCTCTTTTAACTGTAATTAAAA
Organism: Trichonephila clavata; assembly: GCA_019973975.1. Taxonomy (NCBI): domain Eukaryota; kingdom Metazoa; phylum Arthropoda; class Arachnida; order Araneae; family Nephilidae; genus Trichonephila; species Trichonephila clavata. The sequence goes on along the minus strand of BMAO01024415.1, from coordinate 17,987 downwards.
CGTTAATATATAATTAGCGTATATTGTATTCAATAATAAGATATAATAAAAGTGTTAGAGTTGTATCAAAATCTTTCTCGATATAAAGGTAATTTTTGTTTTTAAATTTAAACAATCAGATATACAATTTAAACAGCTTGCTATTCGTTACGAAGCAAAATACTTACTATTGTTCGTTATGAAATTAACATATTTTAAAACATTTAGATACTATTCTGAAAAAAAAACATACCTTTATCTATAAAAAAATCAATAAATATATACATCTGTTTAATTTTTTAAAAAAAAACAGTATATTCAATTTAGAGCCGGTGAACTTAATTTTTTTCTTTAATTCTTTCCTTAAGTTTTTGGATGGATGTTGATAAAGTGTGTATTGAATTATCATCTGTCTGTATTATTGGTTAAATATTGTGGAAAATATTTAACAGAAGAAAGAATTTTAAAGAAAGTCCCTAATCATGGAAAAAAATCATTCACAAAAATCTTTTTATTTTGATTGGTCAGTTACCATTCATCATCAAAGCCGAGAAAGAGGGATAAACGCTAGTTTCTGGCAGCTTCTTCAAGCGGAAATCTCTTGATTTAAGCCAATGGGTCTGCTCAGGTGGGTCGGTAAGGTTATTATTACTATAATTCTTTCTTAGACTAATGTAAAGCCGCCCCTAATAGTCACTTTGAGAGATCTCTTCATTTCCTAGCCCCAAATGACGTTTTTTGTTCATTATTATTATTATTTTTTATTTTCAGAACTCTAGTTTTTCTCTATCACACAAGCTCAAACAGGTTTGCTGCCGAAAAGGTATTTCGAATTTTATCGTTCCAAGTACACCATACATCATTTCTTTTGAAAGAAAAGAACGGGGATTTTTTTTTCTTTCTTTAATTCAAATAATAGACTCTAATAAATAGCTTTTAAATGAATGAACAAAGAAGTAGTTACTAGACTCGGCAGGATGAGGAGGGGAAGAGGAGTATAATTGGAAAAATCTTTTTTCCCAAAGAAGAGAGTGTCACTATTTAAAAATAAAACAACTATAAAGTGAATCTTATTTTTTTCCCGTGTGTGTGGGAATATGCGATATATTTCCTTTATTATTAGTCTGATTGTGGTTTCAACTAATATGGCTTAAAATCCCTTTAGAGTGTGTCAATCAAAGTACATCAGGATGAACATTGAATAAAAGGGATTTTTAAATGCTGTTTTTCTCCGCACAAACGGCTTTAAAAATATATACGAAAACTACTTTTTGATATCCTTTATGAAAAGTATGTTTCCTTTTCAACAAAATTTTGAAAAAATTAATAGTATCAAAATTTTAACTTAATGTATGAAATTTAAACATACATTATTCGACTGATTTCCCTCTTGTCTGTTGAGACTATCAACGTTAATGCAAATTCTTTAATTTTGTTAAAAAAAATTAAAAAATATGTAATTTAGTATTTTATGAAAATGAAAGTATTTTATGTAAAAAGAAATATTTTTCTATAAATATAATTTTTTTCCTTCTTTTATCCTATTAATAAAAATAATTTTATCCTAATATATATAACAGAAATAATATTTTATAACATTTAAGAACAATTAAAGTGAGAGAGATATATATTTTGGATCTAAGGGCATGCTTTATTTTCAGTTTTTAGGTATGGAAGCATAAAATATAATTTATTTAAAGTGATATATAACATTGTAGTTGTTGATAAACAAAAATTTGCTTTTACTTTTCAAATTTATAATCATTTTAAACATTTTCAAGGTAAAAGACGACTTGTAAATGAATTAATAAGTAAATTTTGAAAATGTTTAGTTAAAAACATTTTATTAATCTGACATAGAGTTAATAAAGTACTATCACATTTTAAAATCTTTGTAGACAATAAACATATATGCAAATTAGAATTCATAAATTAAATTTTAAAGAAAGAGTAGCATTATGTTTATAAATAGAATATGTGTGTATTTTTAAATTTTAATATTATATAAAAAAAAAAACTTAAAGAGAAATACTTTTTCCTATCTTTTCTTCAACAGAAAAATTGAAGGAAACATTAATTCGTTGATTCTAATAACCTTATGATGATTTCGTTTCTAAAGTATTCTCTCTTTCTCTCTCTCTCTCTCTATATATATATATATCTAATATATAAAATTCTCCTGTCACAATGTTTGTAACCAAACTCCTTCGAAATGGCTAGACCGATTCTAATGAAATTTTGTGCGTATATTCAGTAGGTCTGAGAATAGGATGTAAACTATTTTTCATTCAGATATTGCAATTAGTTAAAAAGATATTAATTAAAAATCTTACAACGCCTAATTGTTTTACTCCTGCGGGTTGTTTTTTTGGCAGAACTTCCATTCCGTTGCGGCCGAGCGGTGTTCCGACGATTTCCACCATCTTAAAATTGCCATCCAATTTTTACTGTTGAAATCAGACAAAAATAATTACAGAATCGGAAAGATCATTTATTTCGCCACAATACGGCATAATTTTTTTTGCAAAATAATGATATTTTCTATTTTTTAAGAATTTTTTAAAAAAGGATTAAAACTGATGTGTTTTTATGCAAATTATTTCTAAATTGTTGCGTATGAATTTGTTTTCGTGTTATTAAAACGACATTCTACACTAAATAACTTCAAGCCTTTCTCTTTTAGATCCAGTCATTTAAAAAATAAAATTCCCAAAACTTTTTTTTAAAGATTTTTCAAATACTCAAAAATTTAACTTAACATAACTTCGTCATTTATGAAGATAATCGCACGAAACTTTATTTCCGTGTGTAAAAGAATATTATCCGTAATCTGTACGAAGATTGAAAACATTGCTTAAAAATTACGGATTTTAAATTTTTTTTTTTGTGATTTTCGTAAAAAACCGTTTTTGCGAGAAATAATTTAAACAGTATTTTTTGTACATTTTTTTATTTAAAAGTACTTTATTTTTGCAATTAATTTGTGAAGTTTGAAAGCATTAACTTAAAAATTATGCCCTAAAAATAAAAAAAATTAATAAAAAATACGCGATTTTACAGTTAGCCAAACCTTGGAGTCGAAAAATAGTTTTGCGCCAAAGACCTTTGAACTGTTTAACCGTCGACCGCATCTAACTCAAGGTTTACACTAAAATTTCTGCCTTAAACAGGGGGAAATCAGTAAATTTGGCGAGTGAAAAAGTTATTTTTGCTTCAATTTTCGTCATTTTTTCTTTCGATAATTTTCACAATTAAATAGTTATAGATGTTAGATTAAGATGACAAAATGTATTCAATACATTTCTAAGACTCATTTAAAATATTTATCAGTATCAAAACTTTTGTTCTCTTTCATAAAACTTATAGTTTACTTTAAAATAATGCCTAATGTATAAATCTTTTTTTGACATATAATTTCATAATAAAAACGCAAAATTTGCCCATTTCAAAATATTTTTTTTTTTGAATTATTCAGTTAAATAAGCATAACTTCCTTAGAAAAAAATAAAAGCTATGTTCAAATAAAAAATTCTTCATTATTAATTGCGTGTTATTAATATATCAAAAATCACTAAATTGGCATGTCACAATTAATTGCTAAATGAATATTTTTAATTAATATTAGTATAAAATAATTAATTTTGTTTTGTATTTTATGATTTCTTCTAAAATGAATAAATATAGATGAATTTAAATGAAAATGATTTTTAAAAAGTTCATTGATCATTTAGAATCAGTGATTAAAAAAATAAAATGCCAAAAACTATTTTTTTTAAGAATTAAAAAAAAAAACCTTTTTTTTTATTACAAAACAATGATATTTTGCATATTTTATGATTTTTTTCTAAAATGAATCAAAATCGTTGCGTTTAAATAAAAATGATTTTTAAAAATTTAGAATCAGTGATTTAAAAAATAAAAAGCCAAAAACTTTTTTGAACAAATTTTAACAAAACACTCAAAATACTTAAAACAATCATTTAATAATTTCTTCTTTTATAAAGATAATTGCAAGAAACTTTTTCCCCGTGTGTCGAACATTTCAAAATATCCTCACAATTTTACTTCAAGATTTAAAATAGTAGTAAAATTTTGTAATTTGAAAAATTTCTACTTTTCTGTCTTTTTTCAACATACAACTATTTTTAAAAAGGCTACATTTTCGTTTCCGGGGACTAAAAAATTGCAACGAAAGAATTGAAAAGTGAGTGAGTGATTTATAAATTCGCACTGTTCGCCTATTCGAGGGTTTTTACCGACGGACCTCGAAATTTTCAACCATGGTCAAGTGACAAGGACGACACCTAAGCTTTTACCCACCTCTCCTAAGCACCACACTATACCAACGCAAGAACAAATTTCGAAAAAGGGAGTTTTAATGTCATAGTTGAAGAAATCACTCACATCGCGCATACACACACATAAGTGCTATCGTCCTGAGGGAAACAGGAAATTCCCATGGGGATTAAGTTATTCACTGGTAAAAGCCCGTGCAACGCCGGGCCAAGCGGAGAGGAAAGAAACAAAGAATAAAAGTAATTTTGAGAAATAATAATGTAAGTGCTGATTTTGTGAAGAGAAGGGAAAATGTTAAACGAGAAAGCCATAACACGCACTCACGGGCCATACACTCACATCGTACGCGTCACACCCACACAAAAGTGCTGGCGTCAGAAAGAAAGGAGGAAATTAACATGGGGATTAAGTTATACCCTCGGTAAAAGCCCGTGCAACGCCGGGCCGGGTCAGCTAGTATATATATATATATATCTCGATATATATATATATATCGTGCTCAAATAATTATATGCAATCTGTAATATTATATACAATAATATAATGATATATATATATATATATCTGTTCAAATAATATAACTGTTTTTCTACTGGATCTTTGCATTCCATAAAATAAAGTTATAAAATTTTAAATTTAGAAGATTTGAATTCACCTTATTTTATTATTACTATTACTATTATCATGCGGTACTAGATAAAAATCTGACATAGTAAATAACACTTAACACTTCATGTTGATATGTAACTCAAATTTTAAAAAGCATACTGAGCTTAAACTCATTTTAAACTTATAATTTAAAAATATCTCTGACTTGTAATGTCTGCTTGATGTTTGAATAGACTGTAGCTAGGATTCCTTAAGTTTCATTATGAATTCAGTATCATAAAACTTATAATAACAAACACATTAAAAATATTTCTTTTGTTGCGATATTTTTTTTAAAAAAAATTCCTTTTGTCTTATTTTATTTAGTTGCATAATTAAGGTAAATATATTGAAATAAAAATATGATAAAGATGAATCAGAATTATCCACCAACACTAAAGGATTTATATTTTACCTGTTACGCTAGGAATTATTCAAATAATTTTGCAACGTTCTCTTTTAAGGTGCTTACAACCACGTTTTTCAAACTGTGGGACACACCCGCCTAGTGATAACTCGATGAGGGGGCGGGAGCATATTGAAAAGTCGAAAAGAAAAGATTATTTTAAAAAAAATTATTAATTTACAGCAAGTAAGTAAACAAAAAATACATTCTGACATTCATAAATACATTCATAAATGTATCAATATTCCATAATGTATTTTATGATTAGTTTAACAGTACTAAGTTAAGAACAAGTTTAATCATTACCAGTGAGCCCAAGGGCTGGTACATATAAAATTTTATACAAAAATTAACACATATCTTGAAAATTTATATAATTGAAAATTAATCTCTTAACTACCGATTGAAAGTTATGCGATTCGTTCCTCAATGCCACCTTTTTCCACGTAGACGTGCGTATGTGGTGTATTGGGGGGGGGGAGGCAGGAAAGAAACGAAATAAGCAAATTTTCTGAAATACGTTAAACCTTCCCAAACACTGTTAAGGTCATTTTATTGCATTTTAAAGTCTTTGGAATAATTTTATAAAAAGCAATGCACAGAAAAGATCGTACTTCGGAAAGACGTATATATACGTTCGGGGCAATTAATGCATTGGCTGAGCGAGACATTTATATACGTTGGTGGCACTTAAAAAGTTAATGTCGTTCTGTTGCTTATGTGTGTCAAAGTATAACATTATCGAATTGAAAACATTGTTATTGTAAGGAAGGTCGGGGGGTGACTGAATATTGGGTCGCAAATATATTGAAAGTTTGAGAAGTACAGGCCTTTACGATAGATAATTTCTGAAAACGATTTGGTGAATTTTCTTCATTTTAATTTATTACTTATTTTTTTATTTAGTTTCTATTTGGGAATTTCATTCCACATTACTGTAAATTATAATAACTGTTATTATATTTTAGTTTATTGATGAACCAGTATTGAACATTGAGACTTTTGTAATATCATTGTTTTGAATCGTTATTGCCTGATAAGAGTTAAAGTAACACGCAATTTTAAAAAGGTATGTGATTTTATTTAAAAATTTACACATTTTTACTCACCCTCCTGCCTGCTTGATTGTTATGCCTATTAACTGCTGCCTCAACATTCTTACGAACAGATTTTTGTCTCCATGGGGCATCTGCAAAATTCCTTGCAAACTTCAGGCCATGTTTTACATTATGGGCGCAACCTCCCCACTTGAAATCTCCATGGGGTGGCTCATGAGGTATAGCCCCACATGTACAAGTTGTCAATGAGCCATCACTGCATACTCGAGCGATACTGTGAGCAACAGCAGCTGAAGCTAAAGCATAGACGTAAGCTTGCTCTCTTGTACCTGAAAGAAAGATACAAAGAATTGGAGAAGAGTGATTTATTTTACATTGAGTTTATTAATTTAAAAAAAAAAACTTTCTAACTTCTTTTTTTAAAGTAGAACATATTTCGTAAGCGATGATCAAGATATATTTACAAATATTCTTGGTGCGCGCGCGATCAATATATATAGCTCAAATTTATTTTTTCGAAGATTCCATTCATAAAGTTTTTGTTGGTCTAAACTAGGGGATATTTAAAGAACGAATTTATCTATAGGAAATACTCATTAGAAACCATGCACTGAAGTTATTCAATGATGTTAAATCGTGATCACCACTGTTCGGAGGCTGTTACTGGATTATGTAGATGTGATACCCCTACAATTTCATACTTCAGTGATTCTAAACACTTCTGGGCTTTTCTTTTTGTTTTCTTTTAATGAAAATTTTCAAACGTTGTCAAAACATTTTGAAACAAATACAGATTATTAACTGGTGTGGAATACGTTGAAAGAATCATGTATAAATACAGTCAAGTCCTTATATTGAATCCCAAAAGATCGGCCTTTTTAACTAAGGTTTTTCTGATTCTCAGTTTTTTTCCTTCATTGTATTACTATAGATGAATACATGTCTTTTCAATAAGGATCTCTATTTTCATTAAGAAGGTTCACAAGGAGGTAAATCTGTGAAGCATTGTAATTACCAGACGTATTATTTTCTTTTATTTCATGTACTAAAAATAATTCGCACGATAAAAAGGAAAATTTAAATGAAATGCTGGCTTTTCATTTCATCTAATTTTTTTATTCGTTCTGATATTACTTGATAAGGTGTTAATTGTAAGATGATAATTATTTTTAGAGATACTTGATTATACTATTTCAGTTATCATTAGTACACGATGTAATATCGTGATTTGCATCAACTGTTTGACAGAATTTTAAGGATAAAATTTGAGATATCCCCTGTTTAAAAATAACTTTCCATTGAAACTAATAGTAAACAATAAAATTTTGATCATGACAGTTATTTTGACCTTTAGGAATTATTCACGTATCTCTAAGGATTCGCGTACATTGTGTAAGAAACACGCATTGCATTAAATTATTATTTTCTTCTCATAAAATTCATTTCTCAATTCACGTAACATTAACAATTTGCCGGAAAAATAAATTTTACTTTTTAAAAAATTATATTTAAAAAAAATTGAAATTTTGAATGGACAATATACATGATGAAAATGTTCTCTTCCTTTTTTGCTCTAAAAATATTTTTCGTGAGTTAAAATCTGAATGAATCTATAATAAACATTTGCACTAATAAGACTTAAAATGATGACAATTATAAAGGACAATATAAAGAAAGAGAAATGAGGTGGCATAACTTCAATCGTAAAATCACGGATTAAAAAGCCTGAAGAACGCAGTTAGGTCTTTGATTTCCCTTAATACTTACAAATAATAAAAAAGGGGGGGGCGGGGCGTGGGTAGTCTAGTGGTTAGAGCATCGAGCGTCAGACCAGAAGTCCTGGGCTCGATGCCCGATGTCCCCAAATACCATCCGAGTACACATGGAGCACGTGCTCGTTAAATCAGTGGGTCCGAAAGTCTTATGGGCGGTCGTAGCAAAAACCACGGGTGCAGGGGGTTGGAGAATATTTCACTCCCCTCCAGTTCCAAGCCTAAATTGGGGAGGTGGAGATAGGTGGTGTCACCATCTATCGTGCATGCACAGAGCCAAATCGTACTGTCACCTGCATGATGCTCAAAGCTAAAAAAGCTAACGACAAACGTACACCTAGCCCCTCGCCACGATGAATTTCGTGAGCTTCGAACTGACACCATCATACAGGTGGCATTAGATACAACAACAGGAATAAAGGAAATCTTTTAAATATTATAAGTGAAACATTTTATCAAAATCTTTATGTGGGATAATGGACATATTTGAAAAAAGAAAGGGTTGTTCAGGCACCCTTACAATCGTGCCTGAACAACCCTTACAATGGAGGCTCGTATCGTTCTCAACTCAGTACTCAGCCTTAATTCAAATTCTTTCAAAGGTCAAATGTTTTTTCCGGTTGTATTCCCCGAAAAACTGGGAATTTTGTACAATACGTCAACTGGCAACATGTGATGACCGTCGTCCATGTGTACGACTGAGCCTACCACCGAACACCATCATTATTCATTCAGTCAAAAGGCGGCAAATAATTCGAGCCGGTTTGTGCGATTTAAGTCATGCACATTTATTTGTTTCGGGTTATTGTTTGTACGAGTATTTGACAACGCATGATAAATACTGTCTACTTTTAAAGTTCATAGGTGGGGCTTACATTTCTGTAGGGGCCTAGGGCCTACTTTTGCGCAGCGGCCAGGGTCTCCTTTGGCGTAAAGGCCTAGGGCCTCAAGAAGTCGTAAGATGTCCCTGGGGCTGTCTGATTCTTTCCTTATGTCCTTATAAGAAACCGTTCAAAATAATGAGATGTATTACAACATTCTATATAAATATTGTGCGAATATTAATCAGGTAAAATTAAATAAAAAGAAGCAACTGATTTGTAAGTAAAGTTATACATACATAGGATTAACGATATAATATTCGTATAGACGATTAAAATTAATGCAATCGCATCTATTTAAAATTCCAAACGACGTTAAATACTTTTATACAAATTTTAGTCCAATTCAAGCAAAAATTTTAAATACTTAATTATTTGAATACTTAAAATTTAAATACTGAATAAGAAACAAACCGAATTGTTAAAAATAAAATATATTGCTTTTTTTCTTTTGAGAAATTCACGGCGAGAACTTACGTTTGACTTTTAAAAGTAAATTTTTTATGAGAACTGTTATATTAGTTTTTACCCGTTTACAACTATTACTAGCTTTTAATCTTATTTTCAAGAATATTTTTCCGATTTTCTCAATATTTTAAGGAGTTGTTTCTGTTAACATTTTTCCTTTTTTCTGAATAATTTTAATGTTAAATTAAATCCTAACGCGTCTCTTGGTGAGAACAACAAAGCAAGAATAGATCGATTTTAACTTATGTCGTACTATCTGAATCAACAAGAAAGCTATTGAAAACCGTTCTCATAAATTTAAACCATTGTCACGTGACGAGGACGACACCTGAGCTGGTACTCCCCTACCCAAATTGTGCCAACGGGAGGACTTTGAACCTTGATAGATTCAATGAGCATCAGTGGCACTAGGACCTGAACCCGCGACTCGACAACGAATTCGTGACCATGAACACTAAGCCATCGTGGCCTACCCCTACAAGAAATCATTGCTTTACAGGAAATCGAATACACCTTTGAAATATTTTTTTATATATAACTTTATTTTTCCAACATATTAATCAATTTAATCTGTGTGATATGAAATTTGCACAAGGTTTTTAAATCAAAGTTTTTTTTAAATGTTACGATATCCATAAGCCCTCTGAAATTATAAATTTAATTCATTGTTTTAAAAGAGACGAGATACATTTTTGTTCATTAATAAGTTTCATAAATAATTTGTAATACACTTTTACAAAACTTTAGTAAAAAGAAAGAAAATACCTTTAACAAGGTCTGGTGTGAGATAAGGTGCATGTGTAATACTGGAACAGTTCCACCTCATATCACTGAAAGCTGCAAGGCACACACTTTTGGCTTCTTTTGCTGCGGAAACAAGATGACTCATCACTTCTAAATGCTTCTGACAAAGCGAAACTTGTCTGCCTTTTAGTAGATAATGCTTCTTGGCATATAAACATTGCGAAGATTTGTTCCAACCTTGCCTCCATTTTGATAAAGCTCTGCAGAAAGAAATAGATAAAAATCATTAATTGGTACATAATGTCAAGGAATGTCATTTGTCAGCTTTGAAGAAAAACACGAATTCCAACTACTCACAAATTTATATCATCTATATCAATGAAACAAGATTTCTTTAAATTAAATGGATAATTGTATATTTCTCTCGGAATATTGACATAAATGGTATAAAAATGGTATTTATCTCTTTCTTTTTTACTTTTTAGTGAATTTAGGTAACAAATAGCTGCTTTGTACACAGTATTGTAAAGTAAAAAGAACTTGTAAAAAGATATGATTAGCAGTGGCGCACACAAGGGGGGGGTTCTTGAGTTCGGACTCCCCCCCAAGCCCTTGATTTTTTTCCCTATTGATTATAATCCTATGTATATAGTACGTAAAAGTTAATTAGTTATTTGTTATTAATAATTATTTTTATGAATTAATAGTAATTATTCATTCAATAATTAATTTTTTATTCTTTTTTTGTTCCCGAAAATCGACAAAATCAGAAAAATATGTTGGGTGGCGAATTGGAGCATGATACGAGAATAGCGGACTTTTGACACTGCCCCCTGTGTGCGCTACTGATGATTAGTATAAGGTTACATATAATTATGGACTTGTTTTGAGAAAATCATTTTAGAGGGGAAAAATAAGTTCTCTCAAATAGCTTAAATTTATTTATGGATACCTCTTTTATAGTAGCGACATGATATCAACAGTGACAGGAAAGTTGGGGAAAAATTTGGAGAAACTTATATAACTTACTTCTACAAATTTCTTAGGATGTTGAATAAAAATGGATCTTTATTGAATTAGTCTGGAAACGCATATCTTTCCCCAATTTGAATAAAAACTATGTTTTATATGCATCTTAGTATTAGAAATAAAAATATAGATATTAAAAAAATATATTTATTCTAAAAAAGAATATATAAAATCTGTAACATGAATTTGTATTTTTCGTTTGCTTGTTAGATTTAATGTACAACGCTCTTCTTTAAGTATTTTTCATATTTTTACAAATCACCTCTCAGAATAGAGCTTCAATTGTATGTATATAGATTCATTAGTATTTTAAGTATAAGAATTTTTTCTTTAATTTGTTAAAAATAATTGTCTTACTCCTCCCTTACTACAGTAAAATTTCCTGGAAAAGTTCCAATAGATGAATTCATAACTTCGATTTAATGTTTCTGAAGCATTTTAAAAATGTAAGTATCTGAGAATGCAGTTAAGATCTTAGCTGTTGTTGACAACTTATTAATGGAATTTTCAAGGCAATCTCAGCTTTCTTTTCAATTGTATTCATTAAAAAGTGGCGAAGTTTTCAACTTACAGCATTTTTCTTACGTCTGGTTCGAGAATAATATCTCCCTCAAGCTTAATGGTTGTTAAATGTCAGAACTTTTAATGATAATTAATTTCTTTTCCTTTACTTTTTTGTTCTTTTCAAAAATTGTTTCCTCATGCACGGCAAATAAAAACTAATCTTAAGTGGCCTTTCTTTTAGTTTGAGGTTTGATAGATCTCCTTATACTTATTTTCCAAAGCATTAAAAATTTGATTAGTTGTATTTTGATGTAATCTTTTTTTTCTGAGAAAGATGCATGAATGATAAAATGAAGAAAAAATACTAAATTTTTGTAGCAATATATTTTTAAGAATAATAAATATATGATGCTTAAGGTATTCAACTATCCTAAAATTGTAAATTTTGCCAAAAAATTGACAAATTTGTTTTATGATTTTATTTGATAGGTCATCTTATTAGCTTTATAAAAATACCAAGTTTATTATTTTACGTTCTCTAGAACAAAAGTTACAAGTGTTTTAGTAAAAGCAGATGCCATTTCTTTAAGCAAGATGTCAAACTTTAAAACGCGTTTTACTCGAAATTAGTTTTTCTGAAATAATTAACTGAAATTTTTTGTGTATGTTTTCTGTATAATAGTAGAAGTGTTTTAACCTTCAGATTCATCAATCACTGTTCTATTACAAAATTTACAGTCCCTTATATATATATAATCACTGTTATTTTAAGCAATTTCAGATAATAACTAAGATAAAGTGCTCTAGTTTTTGTAAAAATTAAAATATCTCTTATCCTGAAGGTCATTTCAAAAATGAATAATATAGCAACACATCAGAATTGAAAATACGTTCATAAACTTTTGGTACAAAATGGGCAGCGTTTATGTTATTTTTTGTAAATTTTATCCATTTTTTCCCATTTTAGTAATAATTTCTGTTTCTCTTCTTAATTTTAGCATATTTTTCTGAAAATGTTCTACGCAAATCTAAAAACAACAACAATAAAAAAACTCGCCATACCTTTATTTTTTTTTTTTTTAAAAGTTGTCGCAGGTAATTGGATACCTTAATTTATGTTTTGAATATGTTATGCTTTACGCCTCACTTTTAGATTCTTACAAAACGACAAATTTGAGATCTTAAAAATTGAGGACAAAATAAAATGATAAATTTTGATCATTTAATTGAACAATCATTATAAACTTAATTGGTTACGATAATTTATAAGAATTTTATAGTGCATTTTATGTATAAATTAAGAATAAGATAAGAAATAATTGTTGAAAACACTGTCAAATCAAATTTTGTTACAAATTATAATTTTGTGTGTTTGGGATTATTTTTTACACCTGAAAAAAAAGAGGGAAAAGTAATGTTATAACTATGTTAGAAACTTGATTTCTTTAGAATGTTTACAGAAGAAAATAAAACATGTGATTTATTTATAATTTGTAATGATAATTTTAAAGAATTTGAATGCATTAAGAGCTTAAGTTTACTGTTATAAATTCTTAAGAATAAGATTATTGAAAAATGTGTAAACACAAATTTGGTAAAATGTTATTACTTTGTGTGTGGGATCGGCATTACTTCTTTTGTACAACTATAGCACGATAGAGAAAAATAACATAATTACTATGTTAGAAGCCTGATTTTTAAAAAATATTTAAAAAAGGAAATAGAACAGGTATTGGAATATTTATTTAACAATTTTACAGAAGATGTGTTTTGAAATTCTGATTCATTCTTAATTAAACAACACGAACGTAAGCTTTATGAAACTACAATGGCCTCAGAGAGAAAGAAAAAACAAATCAAAAACGTCTCTATTAAAAAAAAAGATGCAAAAGACAATTAATTGAAGAAGGATTATTTTTCCTGCATGAGTTGAAAAAACCCAAAAGGGCATTGTATTCATTTCAAAGTCGCTGTCAAACGTATCTTTAAAGATGATATTAAATTAAATGACGCTTTATGAGTTGGGTTTTTCTTGCGTTGCTTTAAACGTAAAGTCAGCATTGAGCAATTGTAAAAAAATTTGGTCTTTAACACATGTAATTCTTAAAAGATGAAAAACAATATAATTTCTGAAGCAATACTCAATATTTCCTTATAGTTTAAGGTTGAAGGTTTAGAACACACGTGTAACTGATATTTATCAATAGTTCCCTTTATTTTAGTATAATTCACTTAAGAGAAATAAAGATATTTTATAAAAAGTTTTAAATATATTAAAAATTTAAATACATTCTATTTTCTTCATAAAAATGAATTCAGGTTATTATTTTAATTGGTTAGTTAATTAATATGATTATTAGAAATTGGTGCAAAAAATCACGGCAATTTGATTCATCGAAATATTTGAAATTATATTATCATTAAAATTCAGGAGTTTTATATAATTTAAGCAATATAAATGATTATTTTTCAATTCCCTATGCATGTTCTAATTATAAAATCATCATAAACAAATATATTCATTATATCCCCATACACAGCCTAAATATTAAACATCAATACATTTTAGAGGGATAGTTAACAGTATCCTGTACTCAAATAGCTCAGTAAATTCAGATGATGAATATATTTCCATTGATAGTAAATTTTGTACAGGTAGCTGAAAATATAGTTTTCATTAAGTTATTGTTAAATAAATCTGTGGCAAGAAATTATTTACTTCCGTAAGTTAGTTTCGATGTATTATTACTTGAAAATCCAGAGCAGAGTATTTTTGAAATAACATGCAACAATTCCGCTTGACTCTCAATGTACTATTGATTCTGATGAAGCCTATGGCCGTGGTAGCTTTGTGGTTATGATCACGAACTCTTGACCGGCGTGTCACGGTTTAGAGTCCTGGTGCCACTGAAGACCTGCCATGTAGAGGGGGCTGATGCACGTTAAATCTATGGAGCTCAAAGTCCTCCCATTGGCATAGTGTGGTAGTTTGGAGAAGGGGGTGGGTCAGGAGAAGGTGTTATCATCGCCACTTGACCGACGTTCAAAATTACGTTACCAAAAGCCTTCATGACGCTTTATAACGCGATGTTAATAAGCACTCCAAAGAAAACAATATAAGTATAAAAACTTTTTGCGGTTCGTCATTCACGAGTGCCTTTACAAAAAATGAACGCAAAATTGATTTTAAAAATAATTCATGGCCATTCAGAAATCGAATTTCTTATTCGATTTTTAATTACCTTTAAATTATTATTGTGGAGAGCATACATATGTAAGAAAAAAAATCCATATCCCCTTAACCCAGGATAAGTTGCACCCCCTCTATACTAACGTTAGTGGTCACGCGGGGTGACTCAGTCACCCCAATTCTTTTCTTATAATTATTTTCATTATACGTAATCAAAATTGAAATGACAGCGAATAATTTAATTAAAAGAAAGTATACTTTCGTACTTTTAAGAACTTTTCAATTTTTCTTTGATAATTTGAGGGGAAAAAATCCAATCAAACTGAACTAAAATGTTTCAAATGTGTACGACTTTAATGAAGGACACACCTCACGGACACTTTTCACTAACATTACAGGAATGATACTTGCAGGCAAAACTGTCATATTTTATTCAAGTTATTATTTTTCTACTGTCCTTAGGTGATTGATAAACAGCATTTTGAAATTTTTCATGCTTGTGTCTTTTTGACCGGGCGAAGTGTGTCTTGTGGTACACTCATGGCTTCATACTCTTTTTGATGGAGTTCTTTAGGTAGCATTTGCAAAATCTTATTATCGACTTAAACGTTTCATGTTCGTCGCTTTTCTCAAATTTACTTTCGCGATCATAATTACTATACATTATTTCATCAGATTTCTCCTTTGCTTGATCTATTTCTTGTTCCGAAGTTTGTTCCAATATAGATCGCCGATGTTCTATTTCTTTTTTTATATTCAGTTGAGTTACATTTATAAACCATATGAGTCGTACAATACAGCGATCAACGCCACTAAGTCGTTCACAGGGGAAAAACGTAGCCTGTTCATAGGAAATATTTTGGAACTAATGAGGGCGCTCGAGAAACTTAGGCACCTCAAGCACCTTAAGATTGTAAAATACGACTGCCACTCCCAAAAAAGAGGGAGATATGTGACAAAGACATTTTAATTCCCATGAAGATTGCCATATTCTGTCAAGGTAGTTGGTAACAAGCAAAAAGTTTTCCCAGAATTAAACATTTCGTGAGCCTGGGATGTCTCTGTGCCCCTTGCAATCACTCCCGGGTTAACGGTTTTATTTATTTCCAACATATGATTATTACCAATATTTTAGCAGTTTTAATGAAATTAATTTTTCTCTTAAGAAAAAACCGACAGTTAAAGTAAAAAAATAATCTAGAATTACTTATTAACAATATGTAGGCCTTATTAATTATAGTACTGAGATATAAAAAGAACTGAATTGATAAACCGAAAGATTTGATCTCTCTCTTCCCCTTCCCTCTCTTTGCTGTCCTATATTGCTGAGTCGAAAAATGAATCATAATGCTTAAAAAGAAGGGGATAGATAAAATATCTATTTCGAAATCGCTGATCCCATCATTCTTTTGAATAAATAGCAACTTCCCCTTTTCATTTTGACAGAGTAGCCGTCTCTCATTGTCAATGGTACCTAAAGTTTTGCTGTCTACACAGTTATATGAACTTTAACTTATACAGCTCTCGTTATTATTGATCTAGTAATCGATTACATCAGTGATATAGCTTAATGTATATATATTTTTCAAATGTAGGGACATCTAAAACATCAATTTCTGAGAGAGTTGCCGGAGAGTTCTTAATTGAAAGTTTTTTCGGATTGCTTGATATTTTTTAGATCACCGTCAGATTATAAAAAGCAAGTAATTTTTTTTAAAATTCATAATAAATATTTAGTGTTGGTTTATGTATGATGTTCTGGAAACAAAAACTCGCACTAACTTAAGAATTGAAAGGATAAAGCATAAATGCCAGAAATGATGCTTAGATGTGAGCATCGACATTTTTAAGCCAAAACATTTCAGGAAAACTTGAATTCAAAATCTTCTTACAAATTGTATAATATTTAAAAATAAAATTTAAAATTATGTTAAAGTCCGGTTTATGATAAAAATTGTTAAGGTGACTGATTACAATCGAAGACGTTTGCAAAAAGTGTATAAACGGATAACTTTTTGATATTTGTGTCAGTTGAGTTAGAATAAACATATTGCAAGAAAAAATTATTAAATGCAATTTTTTTGGCAAAAAAAAAAAAAAATAAAAAAAAAAGAAAAAAAAAAATGACATTTTTAAAACTTTTTTTTTTTTTTATGAAAAATGCTTCTATTATAAAACTATTTTGCCAATATACGAGGGTAACTCTGAAATTTTTGAGATACGCCCAGACGAGAAGTTGAAAAAAAAATTAACTATTCAATTTGAAAATGCAAAGTATTTTAACACAGCAGATGACTTTTTACTGACTTACTTCGTTTTATAGCGTAGAATAAATTTTAAATAGAAGAGAAAATGGAGTTGACGCTAGAACATCATTGTGCTATGATTTTAAAGCTAGATTAAATCAAGAGGAATGCTTTCAACGGCTTTAATTATCATTGGGTGATGAATCTCCATGTCGTTCTACTGTATTCAGATGGTTTAAAGAATTTTGTAGCGATTCCGATTCTCTTCAGAATGGACACACAGAAACTTCTGTGTGTTATTTTTTGTTGTTTTTTAATCTAAAAAAGAACTTACGTGGGCGTTGTTTTCATTCAGAAGAAGAGATTGATGTGACTATAAATGCATTTTTCATCAATTCCAAGA
This sequence comes from Trichonephila clavata, assembly GCA_019973975.1. Lineage (NCBI taxonomy): Eukaryota > Metazoa > Arthropoda > Arachnida > Araneae > Nephilidae > Trichonephila > Trichonephila clavata. The sequence continues at coordinate 363 of BMAO01024415.1, read as the reverse complement.
AATGAATAGTTTGAGGCATTTAATCTGTGAAGTATTTGTCTACAAAAAATGTATTGATGATGGAGGAGATTAACTTGATCACTCATAAAATTTTGTATGTATAACTTAAAAAACCTAGGGAAGCTCAAAAATTTCAGTGACCCTCGTATAGCTGAAACTTCTACACCGGGGTGAACAAAACTTTTTGAAGTTTATAATTTAGAAGTAGATTTTTATTCATATTTTATTATATCAGATTAGAGAAATTATGTTAAAAATACTTTATTATTTCAATTGATCGTAACTCTGAAAATAATGTGAATTTTCCAAAAAATTTAATTCACCCCCGGTATAGTAGTCCTAGCTGCACATAGGCAAAATATT
>BMAO01024414.1:0-62168 GCA_019973975.1 Trichonephila clavata | reverse complement strand
ATAACATTCTACTGCGCATGACGTCACTTGAATGTAGGTAATAAACACTCGACAACTTGAAGTCAAACTCAAACTTTTCTTTGCTCTAAAAATGTTTCTCACTCTGAAAAGTTTTCTCACTCTGTAAAAAAAAAAAAAAAAAAAAAAAAAAATTTTTTTTTTTTTTTTTTTTTTTTTTTAGTGAGTAAGAGTTTGGTTGAAAATATTTTGAGCTGTTCAATCTGCAAGAGCTTGACAGTTTTGTGTTTGTATCCCTGATTGTAAGCATTCCTTCCTGAGAGTCATGTCTTCATTAGAAACGTTACTTTCTCAATTGGAAGACATGATTATCCCAGGTGTGCAGCAAGAACCCACCTCCCAGTTGTTGCCTTATAGACGAAAATTGCTACGTTTAGCGGGTATTGTGAAATTTCAAGAACTCTTGAACAGATTTCCTCTTCCCGTCAAGTTGGTCCAGAACGAACATGGGCTTCATATCTCGGATTGCATCTATAGTAGAGACAAAAATACTAAAGGCCCAGGTTGTTGTCATTGTTTTTATTTATTTGATGAACCCGAAAAATATTTTATTGTGAAACAATTGGATAAAGTCGTCGTACGAGATGGGACACTCCATTCCAGAGAATGTTTGACCAAAGCTAAATGTCAATGTTGGGTATCAAGTCTACATAAATCTCCCAAACATTTATAAGCTGACAATCATTTGTTTCAAGAACAAATGTTGCACGGTGAACCAACCAATTATAAGGTTGGAGCCAATTTTATGCAATGGAAAATACTATTGACCCCGAGCCAAAGACACGCTACATGTTTGAAATTACAGTCAAACTCAAACTATTCTTTGCTCTGAAAATTTTTCTCACTCTGTAAAAAAAAAAAAAAAAAAAAAATAAAAAAAAAAAAAAAAAAAAAAAAAAAAAAAAAAAAAATTTTTTTTTTTTTTTTTTTTTTTTTTTTTTTTTTTTTTTTTAGAGATTGGTTGTAAACTTTATTTGCTTCTGAAAAATATTTCAACCCTTTTGCATCCTATCCTTTCCTTCCATTCATTTTCATGATACTTACATCCATTCATGACGTCATGAATTAAAACACAAAAGGTTCCTTCTTAGGTATTAGTTACGGATTTGGGCCTGTTTTTTTTGGGCATGTTTTCACAGAAGAGTACACATTTTTAAAAGAGAGGCTCTCCAACCTTGGCACCTTCCTTTATCCAAAAAAAGGGGGACCGAGTCGACTTTGGTGTCGACTCGGTCCCCCTTTTTTTGGGCCATTGGGCAATTTTTTTTTACTCTCTCAAAGCTGAAACTTTGTCCTTCCATTCCGCCTGCAACTTTTGAAACTGCTGCAGATATTTTGCAAATTGAAAAGATTTCAGCATGGTGCAATGAGACACGTCCCCTTCCTCGTGGAGGTCATCATGCATGGGGTTGGGAAAGGTGCCATCGCCAAGGGTGTTGAATTTGGGCAGCATCTCCAAGCATACGGTGACGAGTCCCAACTCTTTAAACATTTTTTGCTGTTTGGAGCTTTTCACGACAATGAGACCTCCTGGGTCCACCATGCCCCTCACGCAATAGGGTAGGTAGTCTACAGGCACACTCTTGGGCAAGGGACGTACCAGACGAAGACGAGCGTTTTTGCAGGCATTGTATCGCATATCTCGGGGCGTGGAGTCGAATCCGTCATGGTTGACGGTAATGCAGAGCACTTGAGGATCACTGCCATTCTTGGGAAGGGTGGCAATAGACAACTCGATGGGCACTGGCTTGCCCTGGTGGAGAAAGTAGTTGGCATGAGCAAAATAGATAGACATGCTTCTGAAAAAGAATGATTCTGCTGGCTGGCCTTATATAGGGTCGAGGAGCGTGACGTCAACTGGCATCCCATATTCCAAGGCCTTGCGATGCGAGCGTTCCACGTGAGGTTCCAACGCCCGTTTCCAAGCTGGGGGCATGACCAGGCGCCAAGGAAGGGGGTCGTCTCGATGCATTTCCCAATCATCCAACCACGTTAATAGTCTCACGTACACCTCCGCTAGGCGCGTGCAGTTTGTGAGATTCAACGTATAGGCCTCCTTATTGTGAGGTTGATGGGCTTCCCAAACTCGGCGAGACGGGGGACGACCCAGTTGAAAGAATCTCAACTGGACGCCTGGATCCCACGTCAAATCCAAATGACTGGTAAACACGACCACGGTCTTTCCAAACGACCGAGGCACGTGCACCCCGAAATTGGGTTCAAAGAGGATGGTGTAAGGATAGTCGTGCTCGTAATACGTGACTCGATCGGGCCAGCGACCCAAATTACCAAACACGATCGTCGTGCGGTGTCGACACTGGTCCAATAAATGTTGGATCATTCTGACACAAAGAGACTTGCTTTTTTAAAAAATTTTACTTTTTGTTGGACACGGGTCCAGCAAAGGTTGTATCATTCAGACACAAAGAAGGAGACTTGTTTTTAAAACAATTATACTTTTTGTTTGCAACGGGTCCAATAAATGTTTGGACACAAAGAATGAGACGTTTTTTTTAAAAAAAATAATCATTTTTTTATTGATCATACTCTACAAGATAGATTCAGAGGTTGCATGGCTTTAAATCCAACAGAAGGTCGGATACAAGGGGAGAGTTTGGGCATTGACAAGTCCAGGGGCTCCATCGCCATATCGTGTTCAAAAGTCTCCAGGAAGGTGATGAGTTCATTGTTTTCATCAAAGAACGAGGGCACCAGGTGGAGCACCGAGGGTTCGGGTCCAGAAAAGGACGTTAGGAGTTGGTCGAGCCAAGCAGCTTCGGGCTCTGGAGAGATGAGCTCAGGTTCTGGAATCTGCACAGGTGGCGGAGAGATGAGCTCAGTTTCTGGAATCTGCACAGGTGGCGGAGAGATGAGCTCAAGTTCTGGAATCTGCACAGGTGGCGGAGAGAGGAGCTGAGGTTCTGGAATCTGCACAGGTTGAGGATAGAGTAGCTCAGGTTGTGGAATCTGCACAGGTTGAGGATAGAGTAGCTCAGGTTGTGGAATCTGCACAGGTCTCTGGATGCATCCTCGTTTCTTGGAGGGGCGCGTCTCCTCCCCCGATCGCTTCAGTCCAAGCACTGGGGTCGGAGGCGGTAGCTTGTAGGCGGTTTGATCCAACGTTTTTTTTTTTCGAAAATCTCCCAGGTGAAATCCCTTCTGAAGGAGCTGAGGGAGCAGGGATTCGGGGATCAGGTCCAGACCCAAAACGGTTTTTTGAACCGTCAACAGCAAATAGTGGGTTCCCGCCGGGATCGGATAGGCCGTGTGTGGCTCCAAGATGGTCCGATGGTAGAGCATTTGGTCGTAGGGCTCGAAACTCTTCTCGTTCACGTTGGGTCGGGCTCGACACTGGAGACTGGAAGGGGGCAGTTCGTAGAGCAGCAGGGGCACGTGCGTCGTTTGAATGAAATGCACTTGTCCGGGGTGCACCGTTCTCAACCCAAAGGTAAAGTCTTTTTTCACAAAAAACAGGTTGCCATAAATGTACACCATCCTCTTGTCGGTATTTTTGAGCAAACGATCTGGATTTTTCAAGAGGCTTTTGGACACTTTTTCCCACAGGATCGCGTTGGGTCGAAATTCGTTGACGTGCTTGGCTTCCAGCACGGCCCGCTTGAAATTGTCCATCAACGTCTTTTGGTGGTACCACGGATCTTGGCGAAATAAGGTAAACACGCGTTTGGCGTGAGGCTCCTGGTAGAGGATGCCCGCTCGCACCTGGCCTTGTTGAGCGGCATATTCCAACGCATCGGGTTTCTCGGGCAGCGTCACGGGCACCACGGTGGAGGAGAGGTGCTCTGGGAAGGCATCCATGCTGCAAACTGACGAGAAGCGTCGACCCGCGTCCTCCTTTTATAGACGTGTTAGGCCGGATGCGAGTGAAAAATGGGGTTGAGAGGTTGGTGGAGTATGGAACACATGCCTTGCACGGCAATCCAACGATGACATTGCGTCTGGTGGCAAAAGGGACATTCGCCTCGTGCATGGGATTTCAAGAGCATGACGGGGATGCGTTTGAAAGGACTGAAAGCGCTCCATTTTGCTTGAATGTCTTTAAAATCTTGCTTGGAACGAGAATCGGTCACACAGAGGGTGCCGACATTGAGATAATGTAAAGAGTTGAACACTTTATGCGCCTCGACGCGATCCGAAGCATACGAGACGACCCCGTTGGTGAGCGTGAAACCATGGTCTCGGAGACACAACACGGCCAGACCGTGCGTATGGAAAAAGACTTGAGCGTGGTGCTGGGGAAATCGATAAGCATAAGGAGGGCGTCGTCGTGACGAAGAGAAACGACGTCGTCGAGGGTCTTGGGGAGAGTTTAGTTTTGGGGGCTCATGAAAAGACTCTGGGTGTGAAGGAGAACCCATGGAGGGCAAAGGGGAACCAGGGTCGGATAACAGGCTCAACACATTGTCCGGGTCGGTCATGTTGAAAAAGAGAAGCTGCAAATTTTGTGCTCTGAAATGTAATCTGTCAAGTGTTTGCTCTTAAACATTCTCTCTAAAAAAAAAAAAAAAAAAAAAAAAAAAATTTTTTTTTTTTTTTTTTTTTTTTTATAAGGATAAATTAATTTCTCGTCTAGCTAGAGTTTTTCTCTTCTTGTGCTGCGTGGACTCTGTGTTCTTTTCAAGTTTAAAAGCCTTCTACCACCCCCTCATGTTATTTACTCGTCTAGTGTAGTGTGCTTTGAAATTTTGTTTCTTTTCAATCTATCGTGTCCGACCATGTCTGCTGTTTCGGATGCATGTTATTGTGAACAAGATTGTTTAGTGTGTTCTCGGGGAAAAGAGTCCCCTCATGATTGTGTGATTCACGTTTTATTGAAATCGATGGTGTTTCAAGAACGAGTGATGCGCGGTGAACCCACCGAAGCACGATTGAAAGAAATTTTAGAGATTGGACAACACTATTTACCCCGGGCCATGCATTGGACGGACGAAAATAGTAAACGTTGGCAAAGGATGTATGACGAGATCCAGAGTGGGTTTCCCAAACCCTCTGTCGGAAGCGAATAAAGTTTAAAAGATTTGTCAGAAGCACATAAAATTTGAAAAATCTCGCAAACAAAGTTTGAAATATCTTTCAGAAGGAAAGTTTGAAATATTTGTCAGACGCACATGACATTTGAAATATCTTTCAGACGTACATAACATTTGAAACATCTTTCAGAAGCAAAATAAAGTTTAAAACATCTTTCAGAAGCAAAAATAAAGTTTAAAACATTTATCAGATGCAAATAAAGTTTAAAACATTTATCAGATGCAAATAAAATTTACAACCAATCTCTCTAAAAAAAAAAAAAAAAAAAAAAAAAAAAATTTTTTTTTTTTTTTTTTTTTTTTTAGAAAGATTGGAGAGTGTTTAAAAAGGTTGAGCCTTTCACTCGAGCTTTCATTTGGTTTGCTCTGTTGTCAACATTTCTTATTCTCTTCATGATGACCTCGTTCGATTCTCTCCTGGGTGAATTGGAAAAAAATTTCTCCCAGGTTTGCGAGACAACGTCTCACGCTGGTCGTCTTATAGACGACGCTTGCAACGTTTAGCGGGTATTGTGAAATTTCAACAACTCGCGACCCACTTTCCCATTCCCGTCCAGGTGGTCTTGAGCGAGCATGGATTCCATCTTTCCGATTGTGTCTATAGTGCAGATGCCTGCACGGAAGGACCCGACACTTGCCATTGTTTTAATGTCTTTGACGCCCCCGAACACTATTTTATCGTGAAACGCTTCAATCATGTCGTCGTACGGGACGGGTCTTTACACTCGCTCGAATGTTTGACACGAGCTCACTGTCAATGTTGGAGACAGGGCCCCGTGGATCCTACTCTTTCTGCCACCTTGAAAGGGCTTCCGGCGGGACCGGAGATGATGCCATCCATTTTGAAAGAACGGACATGACCCTCACAGGATCTTCCTCCTGTCTAGCCAATCCAAAAGCACTTTCTGCGCGTCGCTCTTCTCTCAAAAGCACGATTCGGACGCCTTTTTGCCTCATACGAGACAATGGAGTCTGACAAAGCCTTTCAAATCTACCTGGCCGAATACCACGAGGCCCATTTGGCCGAGTACATTACTTTTATGATGCAGTTTCGAGCCCAGTTACAGACTCTCACTCCGTCCGACGTCATTGCTCTTTCCCCCGTGGACCTGGGAGACCTTTTACGAAAAGTGTTGCCCCATCCCGAGCCCATCGACGACCTGCCCACCTTTGAATGTCTCACCTCTTCTGAACCTTCCGAACTTTACAGTGATTACCTCGAACAGCAGGCGGCCCAAGGCAAGGGGGCCTTTCTGCAAGCTCTGTGGACGGTCTTGGCCCTTCCCAAATTGTATCGATTGGCGTACAAGGCCTGGAGGCGACATGGACCTCAACCGTTGGCCCCTTGGATTCTCTTGGCTCAAGCCGTCTTGGATGGCTGTTTTGCACTCAAATGGCCCGAAAGCGTCTTCCAAATACCCGAGACGTGTTCCATCTGTCTGAGTCCGATGCATTGGCCAGAAAAGACGCATTGTGGCCATGTATTTCACATGCGGTGTTTACTGCAACACCTGGAGGTGAGGAATACCTGTCCTCTCTGCAGGGCGCCCAACCCCATACGAGCAGCCTCGTAGAGGAGGGGGATTCCCCAGAAAAATGGGAGATGGATGACTGGAAAGGAGCATAGCTCGGGACCAGTCATTCATCTCCCATTTTTTTGGGCTACTCTCAGAGTCAAGGTTGGAAACGACAAGAAAAAAACTCTGACACAATTGTTGGAACATTGTGCAAGACCAATAAAATGTGAAAGATGAAAAGCAAATCAGGGTGACATTCCATATAGTATACAAATTGAGGGTTTGGAAGAGCCTTGGGAGAATGTTTGCTGGAGCTCGGGACCAGGAATCATTCTTCCATTGGCGGGGGGTTTGGAAACGACAAGAAAAAAAAACTCTGACACATTGATTCAGACTGTGGCTGGAACATTGTGTGTAAGATTCACAATGGAAGGTTGACACATTTTTTGAGACTGTGCCTGGAACATTGTGTAAGATTCACAATGAAAGGCTAATAAAATAAAATATCGCAAAAGCCAAAAAAAGAATGTGAGACAAGTTTAAAATATCTTTTAGGAGCTTGACAACCAAACTCTTGGCAGAGCTCAAAAAGTTTAAAACATTCTACCTCTCAAAAAAAAAAAAAAAAAAAAAAAAAAAAATTTTTTTTTTTTTTTTTTTTTTTTTTTTTTTTAGAGAAGCTTACATGATTTAGTTTTAAAGGTTTGCTAGTAAACTTGAAAGTTGAGAGATGGTTGAACGAGGTCGAACCAACCTTTTTACACTATTGTTTTTCCAACGCCATGTATTGAAAGAGATTCTATCCACTCTTTTTCCTTGCAACAAATTTTTCAATATTTTATTTTCAACTGACATGTTTTGTACTTTAGCGTTCAACTCATATTCTTTAGCGTTCAATTCATATTTTTTTGTTTTCCATTCATATTTTTTTGTTTTCCATTCATATTCTTTTGTTTTCCATTCATATTCTTTTGTTTTCAACTCGTCAAGTTCCTTTTTCAACACGTCTTTTTCCCTTTGAATCAAATCTCTTTCCTCGGCTCCCTCCTCGACATACACTATTTTATTATCGTATAGATTCAAATGCAGAGGTTCCTCGTAGCGCGGATACAAGGGAATCACACAATTTAAACATTTCCAGCCCGGATCGGACATTATACCATGGGTCCCGTACACGCTTGGCAGCCCAACATTTTTATTTCCCACAGTCATTTTTCTATTCCCCCTGGAAAGAGGGTACTGAGAAACGCAATACTATACGGGTGCAAGGGTCGATTGATGCGAAAATGAGACGCTTAAATTGTCAGGACCCTGGTCACACGAGGGTCCACTCACGTAGACGAGGGTTCGCATCTCACGCCAAGAGGGCAACGTCGTGAGATGGCTCGCCTCCCATGTTCCAACAACACCCCTATTGGAATGATTCTCTGTCTTTTCTCGACATACCAACGTTGTAATGCCTACACTTTATAGGTCGCTGCTTTCCCCCAGCTTGACTAGTCTCATTGTCCCTCCCTGACCTACCTCCATGACATGGGTCGTTGCCCAGCGGGACAAGTCTCCATTTCATTTGTCCCCTCATCCAGGATGAAACTTTTTTTGTTCTCGCGCCCCATATTTTGTTTCAGAGGAAAAAATTTTCAATCAACACACCCCAAGGGACACGATTCTGACCTCCTTTCCAAAAAGGTCGTTTTCCATTTTCAATCATTTTTGGAAAGGGTCACGGTGCTCGACTATTTTTTCGACCGACTGTACTCATTACACTTTCATGATGATTGAGATTTACAAATTGCATCGTCGGTATTACCTTATTGTTCCCAAAGTCATCTTTCGCACCTTTGTGGAAAGGTATGTTTTACCTTGTCGAGTTGGAACTCGTCTAGAGTTTTATAGATTACACGTCGCCTTTTTTCTCCCGGTGTTCTCAAGTGCCAATTTGAACGTACCGAGACTGGATTTTTTTACAAACAGAACCATCCTTTGATCACTCCCATGTCACGGAGGAAGGCATTGTGCCCTTTGAGGCCATGCGAGACTCTATTCTGCCTACACTCGTCTCTTATTCTCCCGAATTGACCCTGACCTATCACGACACCACCCTTGATGTTTGGCCCTACACTCAAAAGTTTTGGGATCGAATACAATTATTCCCCAATTGTTGGAAGGTGAATTCGTGCCTGCAAATAAAATCTTTGAGACGGGCTGATGGCCAGGACAAGAAAGTCTTTACCAGCTTAAACGAATTATTGTTGGGGGAAGAAGATTGGGTTCGAGCTGTTGCCAAATGGAAGTGGTGCGCCCTAAGCAAGACACGATGAATTCCTTGGTCATGCGCCACGAGAAGAGCACCACGCGGAATACACCTTATACGATTCCTTCCCCTAAAGAGGTTCAAAAACATTTTGAACACGAGATGAAGTTTACGTGGCAAGAAAGAGATCCTCTTGTTCCCCGACCCGTGGCCGTCGTGAGACCCATGACCGTACTGCAAAGGGTGCATATGTCACCCGCTCCCTCAAATAGACCTTCTACAACACCTCAAGATGGAAGGAGAAGATGGACATTTACACCGGTATTGTAACCGGAGGATTTAAAGTTTTTCCTCGACTGTAAAAAATATTGTTTATTATCCAAGTCAACAACATATTCATTAAAAAAATTTTTTTTTTTTTTTTTGCGTACAACCATTTACTTTTAAACATATGTATCCAGAATTATTTTGGTGTGCTGCTGCCATGTCTGTCAAGACGCTTTATAAGCTTATCCATTCCTCGTCGAATATTGTTGTTCGTTGTCCCATTTGCTTTGAATCCATGACTTTTGGTCATTACTATTGCACCCATGCTTTGAAGGAACATTCTTTGAGCATTCGCCTCGAGTGCGCTTTTTACATGGGATTAACCTCTTGGCCTCGTGGACAAAAAATGAAGCGTGAGAATGTGCAACATATGTTTTATTGCTTGAAAGGTTTTGTGGCTCAACGGAAAGAGGATGACCCACCCCCGGATTACGAGGACGACGTCCTGTGCGAGTGTATGAATTTCATCTCGTCGCCCCACTACCTGTATGATCGTTGCAAAGACCCCACGTTTGTTGGATTTTACGATTCAGTCTTTGAAAAACCCGACCTGTGGCCCCGTGGAATCGAATTTAGTGAAGCCAGTGTTTGGGAAAGGACATTCACGGAATCATTCAACGCTACCTGTGCCAAGACCTGGATTGGTTTCACATTATGGTGAAACACGACGTCTTTCCTCACTTTTGTCAGAAGATGGAAGCCATTTGTGACGAATTTGTCCGTTTACCTTTCTGGTGTCTGTGTGACGGATTAGAGGGTCACATACAACATCGACACATGATTCTGGCTTGTGAAAAGGAGAGCTCGTTTCAAGACATTTGGAAACATAACATTCGTTATGATTTTCCCCACATGAGACGGGCCACGAAATGCGTCAAAATTCGAGATGCGTTTCACTTGGCTCGGCCCCTGGTGTACGTGAGCCAGCCAAAGGCCACGTGTGATGGTAGGATCCCAGACAATGTAGAAGAAGGGAAACATACCTCCCATTTCCATATCAATCGACCTATGCATCCACATAGCTTTGCCGTTTTATGCACTCTGTTTCCCGACGGGATACAAAGGTTACTCGCGGAGCAGAATGGGAACAAGAATGTGGTGCGGTGGATCCCTACGCTCAACGTGGGCCAGACAAGTGGCGTCATTTGAAATGGGTGGTCCCCATTCAAGTGACGGGTTAGAAGTTTATCCGTTGCAAGATTCTCTTTGAAGGCGAAACGTATTGGACGTTGTACGGTGACAAGAAAATAAATTTCAAAGAGTCTCTTCACGTTCTCAAGGACGAAATGTACGTTTTATCCCCAAAGCAACAAAATGTCATGAATCAAATCAAGGAAATGAAAGAAAAGATGCAAAAGGAACGAGACAATTATTAGAAACCCATCGTGGCCGATTTAAAGAGGGAATATGACGTTTTTAAAAACGAGTGGACATCCAAAGAAAAGGAGTGGAAAGCTGAAAGAAATGTTTTGAAATTGGAAAGAGACACATTTAAAGCCGAAAAAAATGTATTTAAGATTGAAAGAGATGTACTAAAGACTGAGAAAGATGCACTGAAGTCTGAAAGAGATGTATTGAAGACCCAAAGAGATGTATTGAAGACCCAAAGAGATGTATTTCAAGTCGAAATGGATAGTTTGTTGATGGAAAATGTTGGACTGAAAAGAATGTTGATCCATTAAACTCACATGAGATAGTAAAACTTTTAGTGGCTGTAAAATGAATTCCTCTTTGGCACCCTAGGTGAAAATACCTGCAACACATGAGGACTGTAAAAATGTAACATGGTTTTAAAAACCTCAAAGTCTGTCAAGTGGTGAAACTTTAGACATGTGTACATTTTATGTAAAGGACTGTAAAAATGTGTCGCGGTTTTGGTACACTTTATGTTATGGACTAAAAAAATGTGTCGTGGTTTTGTCATTGTTTTATTACAGTTGTTATAATAAATAAAATTTTTAAAAAAAGTGTTTTTTTTGTTGTTTTTTTAATTACTTTACTGTTTTATGAATACATACATCCCTTGGATGTGATGTTAGGTGGTTGTTACTTTTCATGCATTATTACACATTTCTCTATTTGGTCTGGTGGCCAATGTGTCCCGACCCCAGATCCCTTTGAATACGTCTCATGGATCGTCACTTGACCATGGTTCAAAATTACGCCAATTATGTAATGTTTACCCAAAGATTTTTACCCTACGCTCGTTACTTTCCCCGCTTTCCACAAGTCGTATAAAATTTTGCGCTCCCCGTTTGAAATTGGATCGTGGGTGGTGAGCAGCTTCTAGCATGCCTTTGCACACAGGGGCCCCAGTGCCTTTACCCCTCTACCATTCACCTATGGCAATGACTGTCAAATAGGAAACGCCTCTCGTTTTACAGTCATTACCATAGGTTCCATACAGTCGGTCGATTTAAAAGTTGAGCACCGTGACCCTTTCCAAAAATGATTGAAAATGGAAATTGACCTTTTTTGAAAGGATCCTCGGCTCTTTTTGTCAGAATCTTGTCCCCCCTACGTTGTGTTTCAGGTCACCTTAGGATGGTTCTTTTCACCTCGTGGTGTTTCTAATCGACCTTAGGATTGCTCTTTTGGTATGAATTTTTTCCCCTTCCCCCTTTTTTTTTGTACTCTCCTGTTGCATTTTTAGCTCACACCCAAGTATGAAGCAAAGTCTGTCTCACGTCGACATTCCCCTTAGGATTGCTCTTTTGGTATGAGTTTTTTACCCTCCTGTTGCATTTTCAGCTCAAAATGCAAGTGTGCAGGGAAAGTCTGTCTCGCGTCGAAATTCACCTTAGAATTGTTCTTTTGGTATGAGTTTTGTACCCTCATGTTGCATTTTGTGTCAAAATGCAACAGTGCAGGGAACTATGCGATAGAACAAACAGTAATGAACAAATAAACTTTTTTCAAATTCCTCCGAAAAAATATTTTGGATGGGCGCGAGAAAAAAAGTTTCAACCCAGAGGAATGATTTAAAACGGGGGTGATCCACAAATGAAATGGAGACATGTCAGGGTGCGATCCACAAATGAAATGGAGATGCTTCAAGCTTGGTGTGTCTTGAAAGCAGCGACCCATGAAATGTAAACAATGCAACGTTGGTGTGTCGAGAAAACCAGGAGAATCATTTCATTGCCATCTCACGATATTAAGACTTCGAATCTTGGCGTGTCAAGGAGGACTCAACTGGCAGCCAGCAGGCGAGTCCAATTGTTTGTGTCAAGTTTTTAAAAAGAGGCATTACAATCTTGGTGCATCATGTGACCCGAAAAAAGGGGGACCCAGTCGACATGCGACTCGGTCCCCCAATGTTCGGATTTTTTTTGAAGATTTTGGCTAAAAACATTTACTGATAAGACTGCCAGAATTTGGGAATTTTCAACATGACGCCAAATCCTGACAGTCTTAACGAAAAACATGTAGCATTGACCTGTTGCCATGAAAATTCTTTTTCCGTTAAAACTGCCAGATTTGGAATATCCAATACCAAACCAAACCTGACAGTTTTAACAAAAAAAAACAAATGTCGACTGCAGTCAGAAGCAATCTAATGTCTAGCTGCTGGCTGCTCACCTTTTATATATTCTAATGAAGTCACGTGAAACGATTTCTATTGGTGGACGCTTTTCAACCTTGAAACTAATCTTTTAACGTATTTTATGACATCTTGGTTGACGACCTTGAAACTATTTTTAATGTATCTTTTGTTTGAGTAAAAGTCTTAAAAGAGAGGCCCTCCAACGTTGGCACCTTCCTTAACCCAAAAAAGGGGGACCGAGTCGACACAAGAGTCGACTCGGTAACCCTTTTTTAGGGCCCATGGGCATTTTTTACAGTTTTCGGTTCAGTCCAGTTCTATTAAATCAGCCATTTGTTTCTTACACTCGGCCTGCAGGTTGTTCAAATGTTGCAGATAACGAGCAAAACGATAAGACTTTACCATGGTGCACTCGGATACATCATAATACTCGTGCATCTCATCGTACAGGTGATTTGGCAGAGTACGGTCATGGAGGTCCTGGAACTTTGGCAGAGTCTTCAGGTTGATGGTAAAGAGTCCCAGCTGCTCAAAGATTTTGCGCTGGTCGGTTCCCTTGACCACGATGAGGCCTCGATTTCCTTGCGCCAGGTGACAAAATTTGCCCTGACGCAAAAGCTGAGGTATTCGAGGGGCACGGATCCAGGCAGGTGGCTTTTCAGATGGAGTCGTTCGTTGATGAAACGATTGGCTCGGTCATCTTTCGAGGTGGTGATCAAATTGGAATGATCCACGGTGATGCGCATTACTTGTGGATCCTCCGAAATGCTTGCAATGGAGACTTCGATGGGGACAGGCTTACCCCCACGATGAAACACGTTGGCATGAGCAAAAAAGGCTAAATGACACATGTTGCATTGGAGAGAGAATGTCTCTGGCGGCTCAGGTCTCTCCTATTATACTCTGGGGGGGATGGGGTCACGTGAATCGATTCCTGTTGGCTGGGGAAAAAAGTACTAAATTTTTAAAAAGAGAGGCTCTCCAACATCGGCACCTTCCTTCATCCATAAAAAGGGGACCGAGTCGACACACAAAAGTCGACTCGGTCCCCCTTTTTTTTGGGTCCATGGGCAAATTTTTTCACTTTATCAAAGCTGAAAATTTGTCCTTCCATTCCGCCTGCAACTTGTTAAACTGCTGCAGGTATTTTGCAAATTGAAAAGATTTCAGCATGGTGCATTGAGACACGTCCCCTTCCTCGTTGAGGTCATCATCATGCATGGGGTTGGGAAAGGTGCCATCGCAAATGGAGTTGAATTTGGGCAGCATCTCCAAGCACACGGTGACGAGTCCCAACTCTTTAAAAATTTTTTAATGCTTTGAGCTTTTCACGACAATGAGGCCTCCTGGGTCCACCTTGCCCCTCACGCAATAGGGTAGGTATTCTACAGGCACACTCTTGGGCAAAGGACGTACCAGAAGAAGACGAGAGTTTTTGCAGGCATTGTATCGCATGTCTCGGGGCGTGGAGATGAGTCCGTTATGGTTGACGGTGATGCAGAGCACTTGAGGATCACTGCCATTCCTGGGAAAGGTGGCAATAGACAACTGGATGGGCACTGGCTTGCCCTGGTGCTGAAAGTAGTTGGCATGAGCAAAATAGACAGACATGTTGCTTTTTTTCCCTCTGAGAAAGAATGATGGCCTTATATATGCTCGAGGAGCGTGACGTCAACTGGCATCCCATGGGCCAAGGCCTTTTGATGCGAGCGTTCCACGTGGGGTTCCAAAGCCAGTTTAAAGGTTGGGGACACACCAGGCGCCAAGGAAGGTTTTCGTCTCGATGCATTTCCCAATCGCCCAACCACGTTAATAATCTCACGTACACATCCGCTAGGCGCGTGCAGTCTGTGAGATTCAATGGATAGGCCTCCTTATTGTGAGGTTGATGGGCGTCCCAAACTCGGCGAGACGGGGGACGACCCAGTTGAAAGAATTTTAAATCGACTCCTGGATCCCACGTCAAATCCAAATGACTCGTAAACACGACCACGGTCTTTCCAAACGACCGAGGAACGTGCACACCAAAATTGGGCTCAAAAAGGATGGTGTAAGGATAGTCTGACTCGAAATACGTGACTCGATCTGGCCAGCGACTCAAATTTCCAAACACGATCGTCGTGCGATGTCGACACTGGTCCAATAAATGTTTTATCATTTTGGGTTAGGTGTCCAGCAGAGGGGACAGGTATTCCTCACCTCCAGGTGTTGGAGTAAGCAACGCATGTGAAATACATGGCCACAGTGTGTCTTTTCTGGCCAATGCATCGGACTCAGGCAGATTGAACACGTCTCGGGTACTTGGAAGACGCTTTCGGGCCATTTCAACGCGTAGCACCCATTTAACACGGCTTGAGCCAATAGAATCCAGGTGTCAACTGTTGAGGACCATGTCGCCTCCAAGCGTTGTACGCCAATCGATACAACTTGGGTATGACCAAGACCGTCCACAGGGCTTGAATAAAGGCCCTTTTGCCTTTGGTAGCCTGCTGCTCGAGGTAATCGCTGTACAGTTCCGAGGGTTCAGAATATGTGAGGCACTCGAATGTGGGCAGGTCGTGGGGCTCGGGATGTTGAAACACTTTGCGTAAAAGTTCTCCCAGCTCCACGGGGGAGAGAGCAATCACGTCGGAAGGTGTCAAAGTCTGTAAAAGGGCGCGAAAATGCATCATGAAGGTAATGTAATCGGCCAAATGGGCCTCTTGGTACTTGGCCAGGTAGACTTGAAACGCTTTGTCATACACCATTGTCTCGTGTGATGCAGGCTTCAGAGCCGTACTTTTTAGAAGAGAGGGAAGCAGGAAGTGGCTTTTGATTGGCTAGAAGGATGTCGTGGAAACCCACTGGGTCCAACGCGGGGTAAGTATTCTTTTCCATTCTCTGTATTCAATCTTGCTTCGGTGGGTGCACCACACCATCCATAAAACGTGAATCATGGGGTCTCCCCGCAGTAAGCAATCCCATGGCAGGGGTCATTTCAAGGTGGGTAGTGAGCTTATCAACAGTTTTATGTCTCCAACATTGACATTGAGCTCGTCTCAAACAATCTTGATGATGTAAAGACCCATCCCGTACGACGACATGATTAAATTGTTTCACCATAAAATATGTCTCGGGTTCGTCAAATAAATGAAAGCAATGGCAAGTGTCGGGTCTCTCAGTGCATTCGTCCACACTATAGACACAATCGGAAAGATGGAATCCATGTTTGCTAAAGACCACCTGGACGGGAATAGGAAATTGTTTCACGAGTTCATGATATTTCACAATACCCGCTAAACGTTGCAATCTTTGTCGAAAAGACGACAATCGTGAGACGTTGTCTCGCAAATCTGGGAGAATGTTTTGTTCCAATTCACCAATTAAAGATTCTAACGAGGTCATAATGACGTGTAAGAAATGTCACAGCAAACAAAATGAAAGCTCGAGTGGAAAGCTCAACCTTTTTAAACACTCTCCAATCTCTCTAAAAAATTTTTTTTAAATTTTTTTTTAGAGAGTTTCTGTCAAGATTTTATTTTGCAGTTGGTATCGGAAATTTTTTCCATGCTCAATTGCACATTCTGAAGGTTGTAAAGAATTTCCAGTATATCGAGAGTCTTGGCTCGGGGTAAATAGTATTTTCCATTGCATAAAATTGGCTCCAACCTTACTTTGGTTGGCTCACCGTGCAACATTTGTTCTTGCAACAAAGGGTTGTAAGCTTACAAAGGTTCGGGAGTTTTAGGTAGACTGGATACCCAACATTGACATTTAGCTTTTGTTAAACACTCTTTGGGATGTAGTGTCCCACCTCGTACGACGACTTTATCCAATTGTTTCGCAATAAAATATTTCTCGGGTTCATCAAATAAATAAAAACAATGACAACAGCGTGGGCCTTCAGTATTTTTGTCTCTACTATGATGCAATCCAAGATGTGAAGCCCATGTTTGTTCTGTACCAACTGGACGGGAAGGGGATATTGGTTCAAGAGTTCTTGAAATTTCACAATACCCGCTAAACGTAGCAACCTTTGTCTATAAGGAAACAACAGTGAGGTAGGTTCTTGCTGCACACCTGGGATAATAATTTGTTTCAATTGAGAAAGTAATGTCTCTAAAGAAGACATCACTCTGAGGAATGAATGCTTACAATCAGGGAATAGACAACTGACTAAAGAGCCCAAAGTATTTAACACTATTCTGATGAATGCTTACAATCAGGGAATACAAATAAAATTGTCAAACAACTCTCAGCAGATTTAAGAGCTCAAAAAATTTAAAACTATTCTACTTCTCTAAAAAAAAATTTTTTTTTTCTTTTTAGAGAAATACATTTCTGGTCTAGCTAGAGTTGTTCTCTTGGAGTGCTACGACAATTGTCATTTTACTTTTCAGTTTTAAAGTTCTTCTGACCCCCATGAGTAGTTTTGTCATCTACTGGTGCACTCAAACACAACTTTAATCAAAAAATAACTCGACTCCGGCTCACGAGACCCTCCTATGGGGGCAAGAGTTGTTTATGATTCGACAGGAGCCCTTAATGCGCCACACAAGTTCATAGGAGCCCGTCATTTATCTTTGAATTTTGTTTTTTTCATTCATTACAGACCCAACAGGCATTGCTTCTGACCCTCCACCTTATGTGTTTTGGACGCATGTTTTTTATAAAAGTAAAGCACGGTCATGTGCTCCCGACATTCGGGACACTCTACCCGCGTACCAGAGCCTCTATTGAGATGTCTGTAAAATGAAGTAGAGGATTTGAACATGTCTCCACGATCCCTCCAAGACACTCGTGTCCTCAGCAAGTATGGACCTTATTTATCGTGTTCTCTTTCCCGTTGGAAAAAACTCCCCGTTGGATTCATTGGATAGCACTCCCGTGGCTTCCCTTCCATGTCCTTTGACCTGTTGAACACAGGCCCTCCACACAGGCCATGTTATTTGCCCTCCTCGAGATTTTAACCTGAAAAGGAAACAAACTTGACCCTTTCCATGCCTTTTTACCTGTTTGAAACAGGCCCAAATCCGTAAGTTGGTATTTTAATAAGGAACCTTTTGTATTCTAGTTCATGACGTCATGAATGGATGTGGGAGAGTGATATGAAAATGAATGAGAGGACAGGTTGTAAAAAATATTGGGACAGGCGTAAAAAAATAAATTTCAATGAAAGAAGGAACCTTCTGTTGACTACTGCAGGATGTCATGAATGGATGTGAGTGAGTGTCGGGATGAAACATGAAAATGAATTGAATGAAAGGACATATTGCAAAAAAATATTTGGTATAAACAACTCCTTCAAAAAAAATTTTTTTTTTCAGCAAGACAAACATTTCTTGTCTAGCTAGAGTTGTTCTCTTAAGTGCTACGACAATTGTCATTTTACTTTTCAGTTGTCATGTTCTATAGACCCTCCTATGGAAGATCGGCCTCCACCATGAATAGTTTTGTCCTCTACTCATGCCCTCAAATCATTTGATAGCTCACCATCCCTTATCGTCTCCATACAAGTCGAGTTATTTTCGATTCAAGCCGTGCTGGTTTCCAGGCTCTCCTCCTATGGGGGGGGGGGTATACTCAATTGTTGTACAGGGTTCGACAGGACTTGAAGCCCACGTCCTACAATGCGCGACACAAGTTCATAGGTGCCATACGAACCCCGTCATTTGCCTTTGAATTTTGTTTTTTTTTCACTCCTTACAGACCCTCCTATGGGGGTAGGGTAAAAGCAGCTGGACTGTTTATATCTCCTGGCTCGTCTCTTTCATTTGACATACTGCAAAAGCCTATCGGCTCCATAGACGCCGAGATAGGTTCAAGACCTGTGGACACCTGTTTTTGAAACCTAGAGACCCTCCTATGGGGGGTAGAATCTTGTAACGGGTATCCTTCGAAAGAGCTCGTCCTTTCAAACAAATGGATAGGTTACACGACGACCTTGGGGGTGTTGGGGGCGGAGCAAAGTCCCTTTAAGTGTCGAAACGTTTTGGAGCCTAGGATCCAAACCCTGTACCCAACGTCTCTCTCCATGGCATCAAACGAGAGTCCATGTGAGGTGCTATCCAACAACGCCGACGGTTGGGTCATCGGACCCTTGGGTGAGGAGCAAATCAAAAACAGGCCACAGGACCTTTTTGAGCCTAGTGCCTCAACCAGGGGGTCTAGGTCCCAACCGATGGATGCGTTGTAAACTACAAACGATTCTGAATCTTTGGAGGGGTCACACGTCTAAGAGGGCTCCATAGGAGCCGAGATATCGTGACTTCCGTTTCACCAGGGGGTCCAAATGACCCCCCAGGGAAAAAGTGTGAACCCGATCCGACCGTAATTGACCGAGATAGAAGGTTTGAACTTGATTCCATAGCATTTTAATGTGAAAAAGTTCCATAGTAGTATCATGCGAAAAAATTACAAGTCCTATAAAATTCTATTGCGCATGCATCTGACGTCACTTGAATGTAGGTGTAGGGTATAAATGCTCGACGACTTGTGAGTCAAGCTCAGTTTATTCTCTGCTCACTCCGCCGAACGGTAACACACAATCACCATTACTTCAATTTACAACCCACCTTCAAATCCCAACACAAACCTGATTACAGACATAGAAGCACTTTTCGACCTTGGCAGTACTTCTATCATAGGCGGAGACTACAATGCACACCATATTTCATGGGGTGGAAAATTCAATAGCCCAAGAGGAAAAATCATTTACAATCTTATTTCAACTACGGACACGGACCTTTTGGCCCCGCCCACCCCTACTCGGTTTGGCCATGACTCCGCCTCCACCATAGATTTTGCCCTCACACGCAATGTTGATTGGACCAGTCAGGTCTCTTCTATATCAGAGCTAAGTTCTGATCACAATCCCCTGATTCTAAATTTTGACACTACCACACAGTTTAACTTTCCTATCCGAAACGTATCTACTGACTGGGATCGTTTCCGGAGTACACTTAATGACACCGTTATTTTCACACCAAGCACAGCAAACACGGGAGAGGATGTAGAAAAGCAGGTAGCCGACCTCACAAATAAAATCATAAATGCTCACAACAATGCCTCTAAACCCATTACATCGCATAATAAAAATTACATTAGCGACGAACTTAGAATCCTATTCATCCAAAGAAACAGAGCCAGGAAAGCATGGCAATTCACTCGCTGTGTCCACAAGATAAAAGAACACTAAACAACCTCCAAAACAAGATTCATCGTAAAGTCAAGACATTCACAAACAAAATCTGGGAAAACACTCTAAATTCACTGGACGTCGAGGACGGCTCCCTATGGGGCATGTCCAAAGCGCTCAGGAAAAAGAGAACTCCCATCTCAGCCCTTAAAGGCCCAAACAGGATCGCACTCTGACAAGGCGGAGTCCCTAGCATGCTCACTTGAATACCAATTTCAAGATAACAATATCACAAACGAGTTCACTGATAACCAAACTAACAGGATCGTTGAAAACTATTTTCTTAATGAAAATAACTTTGATGATCCCCCTCTTCCACCCCCTTTACCTTCTGAACTGATTTCCTACATTAAAAACATTAAAATTAAAAAAGCTCCTGGCAGGGAGGGTATCACCAATAAAATGGTTAAGAACTTTACCCTGCCAGTCATTTTCCAACTTACTAACATTATTAATAACATTCTAATCACTAGGCACTTTCCTAACTCATGGAAAACTGCCGTTATTATCCCTATCTTAAAACAAGGTAAGCCCCCCCAGCTCACCTGATTCCTATCGTCCAATAAGCCTCCTACCGATCCTAAGCAAACTTGCAGAGAAAATCATTCTCTCGAGACTCAATGATCACCTTATTACTAACAATATCCTGATTTCTCAACAGCATGGATTCCGCGCCCAACTATCCACATCGCACCAGTTGCTCAGGGTAGTTGAGTACATAAAAACCGGACTCAAAGATAAGCGTTCGACCGGAGTCATTTTTCTGGATATCCAGAAGGCCTTCGATCGAGTATGGCATGTGGGGATGCTGTATAAGCTCACCCGGATCAATTCTTCTCCTCACCTAACAAAAATTATTCGCTCCTATCTCTCTAACAGAAACTTCGCTGTCAGAGTTAACAATACATATTCTGATAATAAAAATATTAATTCTGGAGTCCCACAAAGGTCTCTACTAGGGCCAACACTTTTTAACATCTACGTAAATGATATACCTAAAAACAGGTATACAACCATTTGCATGTATGCGGACGACACAGCGATCCTGACGCAACACGCAGATCTCAAATGCATCACTCACTTCCTCCACAGACATCTCGCGGAGTTAGAGGATTGGTTCTCCCGTTGGAAAATAGCACTGAATGCAACGAAAACGGAGGCCGTCTTCTTCTCCCGTAACACACGCAGGAAACCACCCATAGTACATGTTTACAATCACCCAGTCCCCTGGTCTCAACAGACAAAATATCTAGGAGTTATTCTAGACAAAAACCTCACCTTCAAACCACACATCACACAGATAAAAACTAAGTTCCGGAAAGGAGCATGTAGTCTCTACCCCCTAATTTCCCGGAACTCGATTCTTAATATTAAAAACAAGATGCTTATCTATACTCTGATACTCAGACAAGTAATTACTTATGCTTGTCCAGTCTGGGGCCACGCTGCATTCTCTAACATAAATATTCTCGAAAGAGCGCAGAGAACCACATTATCAGACAAATAACAAACACCCGATGGTTCGTGAGAAACGAAGACCTCAGGTTCTCGTTAAACATCACAACCATTCGGGAATTCATGAAACGAATTTCAACGAACTTTTTTAATAACATCCCCCTTATTGATAACATAACTCTCCGCAAGATAGAAATCTATGACCCTGATCCCTCTTTTAATAGACCTCGTAATATCCTAATTTAATTATTTAAACATTTCCACTCCTACATTTCACCCAATTTACTTATTACTTTCTCAGTTCACTCTCTACCTGTTATCCCGGCCACCAGATGGTAGCACGGGACCCTTCAGTTTTAGCTTTATTTCATTCTTCACTCACTGACTTAGGGTACGCCCACTTTCAACCTGCAGTCCCCTGATTGGACGAGCGCACTGTTACACACCCAATTGATTCAATTAGAGCTCCAGCATTTTTTCTAAATTCCTCATTTTATTTTGATCGCAAATTCATTTTTCCTGTTTTATTAAATTTATAAATTCCCTCTTATCTTACCCCATCACACACTAAAAATGGCAAGTGAAAGTAATTTAATGCTCATAAAATACAAGATAGGGGATTAAGATCTCTTCCGAGATCATGTGCCCCATCAACCATTCAACAATTCAACCATATTCTCTGCTCTGAAAATCCAACTAAAACATTCTCTATCACGATTTTAAAAAAAAATTTTTTTTTTTTTTTTTTTAGTGAGATAGATTTCCAAAGCAGAGAATAGTTTGAGCTTGACTCACAAGTCGTCGAGCGTTTATACCCGACATTCAAGTGATGTCGCGTGCATGCGCAGTAGAATGTTAAAGGACATGTAATTTTTTTCAGTGTATCATTCCATGGCATCGCGCTCGAACCTTCTATCTCAGTCAATTACAATGGGTCCAAACTTGTTCCATGGGGGACAATAACATTTTTGATTTAGACCTAGACCCCTGGTTCCTTCCACCCCTTACAAAACCCTACCCACATAGGAGAGGATTACAGAAAAATCGGCCTATAGGCTTAATATATCCACCTTGAAATGACCCCTGTCATGGGATTGCTTACTGCGGGGAGACCCAATGATTCACGTTTTATGGATGGTGTGGTGCGCCCACCGAAGCAAGATTGAAACCAGAGAATGGAAAAGACTACTTACCCCACGTTGGACCCAGTGGGTTTCCACGACATCCTTCTAGCCAATCAAAAGCCACTTCCTGCTTCCCTCTCTTCGAAAAAGCACGGCTCGGAAGCCTGCATCACACGAGACAATGGAGTCTGAAAAGCGTTTCAAGTCTACCTGGCCAAGTACCAAGAGGCCCATTTGGCCGATTACATTACCTTCATGATGCATTTTCGCGCCCTTTTACAGTCTTTGACAACTTCCGACGTGATTCCTCTCTCCCCCGTGGACCTGGGAGAACTTTTATATATACGCAAAGTGTTTCAACATCCCGAGCCCCACGACCTGCCCACATTCGAGTGCCTCACATATTCTGAACCCTCGGAACTGTACAGCGATTACCTCGAGCAGCAGACTACCAAAGGCAAAAGGGCCTTTATTCAAGCCCTGTGGACGGTCTTGGTCATACCCAAGTTGTATCGATTGGCGTACAACGCTTGGAGGCGACATGGTCCTCAACAGTTGGCCCCCTGGATTCTATTGGCTCAAGCCGTGTTGGATGGGTGCTACGCGTTGAAATGGCGCGAAAGCGTCTTCCAAGTACCCGAGACGTGTTCAATCTGCCTGAGTCTGATGCATTGGCCAGAAAAGACACACTGTGGCCGTGTATTTCACATGCGTTGCTTACTCCAACACCTGGAGGTGAGGAATACCTGTCCCCTCTGCAGGAAACCCAACCCAATACGAGCACCGTAGAGGTGCAGAGGTTTCCCCAGAAAAATGGGAGAATGATTGCTGGAAAGGAGCATAGCTCGGGACCAGTAATCATTCTCCCATTTTTTTGGGCTACTTTCAACGTCAAGGTCGACAAGGAAAAAAAACTTTTTATTTTTTAGAGGGGGTTGGGAACATTTTTTCCACAAAAAAAAAGAAGGTGAGGCAAGTAAGTTTGAAAAGGGTCATTCCCGGAACATTTTTTCAACAAAAAAAAGAATGTGAGGCAAAAAGTTTGAAAAGAAACATTTGACAAGTTTGAAAGATTCATAAAAAAGAAAATGTGAGGGTGAGGCATGTTTGAAAAATCTTTGGTGTTGAAAATATCTTTCAGAAGCAAATAAAATTTACAACTCAATCTCTCTAAAAAAAAATTATTATGAATTTTTTTTTAGAGAGATTGAGTTAAGAGACAACTACTCACAGCCAATCTTTTGTTCAAAATGACAGACACGGAAGATTTGTTTCACCTGTTGTCAACACCTGGTTCCCCTTTGCCCTCCACTCCCATGGCTTCACCTTCTCATGAACCTTCTTCTCAAGATGGGCAGAGACCACAAGATCCTCGACGACGTCGTTTTAAACCTTATCGACGACCCCCTTATGCCTATCGATTTCCCCAGAATCATGCCCAAGTCTTTTTCCATACTCACGGTCTGGCCATGTTGTATCTCCGAGACCATGGTTTCACGCTCACCAATGGTGTAGTCTCGTATGCCTCGGATCGGGTCGGTGGGAATGAATTGTTCAACTCTTTGCATTATCTCAATGTCGGTACCCTTTGTATGACCGACTCACGTTCCAAGCAAGAATTTAAAGAAATTCAAGCGAAATATAGCGCTTTCAGTCCTTTCAAACGCACCCCCGTCATGCTCTTGAAATCCCATCCACAGGGAGAATGCCCCTTTTGCCACCAGACGCAATGTCATCGTTGGATTGCCGTGCAAGGCATGTGTGCCATTCTCCACCAACCTCTCAACCCCATTTTTCACTCGCATCCTGTCTGAAAACATATAAAAGGAGGACTCGTGTCGACGCTTCTCCTCAGTTTGCAGCATGGATGCCTTCCCAGAGCACCTTTCCTCCACCGTGGTGCCCGTGACGTTGCTCGAGAAACCCGATGCGTTGGAATATGCCGCTCGGCAGGGCCAAGTTCGAGCGGGCTTCCTCTACCAAGAGCCCCACGCGAAACGAGTGTTTATCTTATTTTGCAAAGATCATTGGCATAAAAAAAAGACGTTTATGGATAATTTCAAGCGTGCCGTGATGGAAACCAAGCATGTCAACGCATTTACACCCCACGATATCCTGTGGGAAAAAGTGTCCAAAAGCCTCTTGAAAAATTCAGATCGTTTGCTCAAAAATACCGACAAGAGAATGGTCTACATCTATCGCAACATATTTTTTGTCAAAAAAGACTTTACCTTTGGGTTGAGAACGGTGCACCCCGGAGAGGTGCATTTCATTCAAACGACGCAGGTGCCCATGCTGCTCTACGAATTGCCCCCCTCCAGTCTCCAGTGCCGAGCACAACCCAATGTGGCGAGGAGGAGTTCTGAGCCCTATGACCAAATGCTCTACCATCGGACCATCTTGGAGCCCCACACGGCGTATCCGATCCCAGCTGGAACCCACTACTTGATGTTGACGGTTCATAAAACAGCCTTTTGTCTGGACATTATCCCCGAATCCCTTCTCCCTCGTCGCCTTCAGAAGGGATTCCACTTAAGGGATTTTCGAAAAATGAAAAGGTTTGATCAAACTCCCTACAAGCTACCTCCACCTACCCCGGCTCATGGAATGAAGCGACCTTTGAAGGAGACGTACCCACCCAAGTAACGAGGGCGCATCATGAGATCTGTGCAGATTCCAGTCCCTGTGCAGATTCCAGAGCCTATAGAGATTCCAGGACCTGTGCAGATTCCAGAGCCTATACAGATTCCAGTCCCTGTGCAGATTCCAGAGCCTGAGCTACTCTATCCAGAACCTATACAGATTCCAGAGCATGAGCTACTCTATCCACATCCTGTGCCGATTCCAGAGCCTGAGCTACTCTATCCTGTGCAGATTCCAGACCTTGAGCAGATTCCAGAGCCTATGCAGATTCCAGAGCTAGATACTGCTTTGCTCGACCAGCTCCTATCGTCCGTCTATGAACAAGAACCCCAGGTGCTCCACCTGGTAGCCTCTCTCTTTGATGAAAACATTGAGCTCATCGCCTCCGTGGATGCTTTTGAAAGAGATTTGGCGATGGAGCCCCTGGACTTGTCCATGCCGAAACTCCCCTTTTGTATAACAAACCTTCTTTTGGATTTAAAGCGATTCAACCCATGAATCTGTCTTGTAGATGATTAATAAAAAAAAATTTTTTTTAAACAAGTCTCATTCTTTGTGTCAAAAAGCAAATCTCCGACTTTGTGTCAAAATGATACAACATTTATTGGACCAGTGTCGACATCGCACGACGATCGTGTCTGGAAATTTGGGTCGCTGGCCAGATCGAATCACGTATTACGAGTCAGACTATCCTTACACCATCCTTTTTGAGCCCAATTTTGGTGTGCACGTTCCTCGGTCGTTTGGAAAAACCGTGGTCGTGTTTACGAGTCATTTGGATTTGACGTGGGATCCAGGAGTCAATTTAAAATTTTTTCAACTGGGTCGTCCCCCGTCTTGCCGAGTTTGGGAAGCCCATCAACCTCACAATAAGGAGGCCTATCCGTTGAATCTCACAGACTGCACGCGCCTAGCGGATGTGTACGTGAGATTATTAACGTGGTTGGACGATTGGGAAATGCATCGAGACGAAAACATTCCTTGGCGCCTGGTGTGTCCCCAACCCTGGAAACGGGCTTTGAAACCCCACGTGGAACGCTCGCATCAAAAGGCCTTGGCCCATGGGATGCCAGTTGACGTCACGCTCCTCGAGCATATATAAGGCCATCATTCTTTCTCAGAGGGAAAAAAAGCAACATGTCTGTCTATTTTGCTCATGCCAACTACTTTCAGCACCAGGGCAAGCCAGTGCCCATCCAGTTGTCTATTGCCACCCTTCCCAGGAATGGCAGTGATTCTCAAGTGCTCTGCATCACCGTCAACCATAACGGACTCATCTCCACGCCCCGAGACATGCGATACAATGCCAGCAAAAACTCTCGTCTTCTTCTGGTACGTCCCTTGACCAAGAGTGTGCCTGTAGAATACCTACGCTATTGCGTGAGGAGCAAGGTGGACCCAGGAGGCCTCATTGTCGTTAAAAGCTCAAAGCATTAAAAAAATTTTAAAGAGTTGGGACTCGTCACCGTGTGCTTGGAGATGCTGCCCAAATTCAACTCCATTTGCGATGGCACCTTTCCCAACCCCATGCATGATGATGACCTCAACGAGGAAGGGGACGTGTCTCAATGCACCATGCTGAAATCTTTTCAATTTGCAAAATACCTGCAGCAGTTTAACAAGTTGCAGGCGGAATGGAAGGACAAATTTTCAGCTTTGATAAAGTGAAAAAATTTGCCCATGGACCCAAAAAAAAGGGGGACCGAGTCGACTTTTGTGTGTCGACTCGGTCCCCCTTTTTTTGGATGAAGGAAGGTGCTAAGGTTGGAGTGCCTCTCTTTTTAAAAATTTATAACTTTTTTCCCCAGCCAACAGGAATCGATTCACGTGACCCCCCCCCAGAGTATAATAGGAGAGACCTGAGCCGCCAGAGACATTCTCTCTCCTATGCAACATGTCTCATCTAGCCTTTTTTGCTCATGCCAACGTGTTTCATCGTGGGGGTAAGCCTGTCCCCATCGTAGTCTCCATTGCAAGCATTTCGGAGGATCCACAAGTAATGTGCATCACCGTGGATCATTCCAATTTGATCACCACCTCGAAAGATGACCGGGCCAATCGTTTCATCAACGAACGTCTCCATCTGAAAAGCCACCTGCCTGGATCCGTGCCCCTCGAATACCTCAGCTTTTGCGTCAGGGGCAAATTTTGTCACCTGGCGCAAGGAAATCGAGGCCTCATCGTGGTCAAGGGAACCGACCAGCGCAAAATCTTTGAGCAGCTGGGACTCTTTACCATCAACCTGGAGTCTCTGCCAAAGTTCCGGGACCTCCATGACCGTACTCTGCCAAATCACCTGTACGATGAGATGCACGAATATTATGATGTATCCGAGTGCACCATGGTAAAGTCTTATCGTTTTGCTCGTTATCTGCAACATTTCAACAACCTGCAGGCCGAGTGTAAGAAACAAATGGCTGATTTAATAGAACTGGTTTGAACCGAAAACTGTAAAAAATGCCCATGGGCCCCAAAAAAGGGTTACCGAGTTGACTCTTGTGTCGACTCGGTCCCCCTTTTTTTGGGTTAAGCAAGGTGCTAACGTTGGAGGGCCTCTCTTTTAAAACTTTTACTAAACAAAAGATACATTAAAAATAGTTTCAAGGTCGTCAACCAAGATGTCATAAAATACGTTAAAAGATTAGTTTCAAGGTTGAAAAGCGTCCACCAATAGAAATCGTTTCACGTGACCTCATTAGAATATATAAAAGGTGAGCAGCCAGCAGCTAGACATTATATTGCTTCTGACTGCAGTCGACATTTTTTTTTTTTTTTTGTTAAAACTGTCAGGTTTGGCTTGGTATTGGATATTCCAAATCTGGCAGTTTTAACGGAAAAAGAATTTTCATGGCAACAGGTCAATGCTACATGTTTTTCGTTAAGACTGTCAGGATTTGGCGTCATGTTGAAAATTCCCAAATTCTGGCAGTCTTATCAGTAAATGTTTTTAGCCAAAATCTTCAAAAAAAATCCGAACATTGGGGGACCGAGTCGCATGTCGACTGGGTCCCCCTTTTTTCGGGTCACATGATGCACCAAGATTGTAATGCCTCTTTTTAAAAACTTGACACAAACAATTGGACTCGCCTGCTGGCTGCCAGTTGAGTCCTCCTTGACACGCCAAGATTGGAAGTCCTAATATCGTGAGATGGCAATGAAATGATTCTCCTGGTTTTCTCGACACACCAACGTTGCATTGTTTACATTTCATGGGTCGCTGCTTTCAAGACACACCAAGCTTGAAGCATCTCCATTTCATTTGTGGATCGCACCCTGACATGTCTCCATTTCATTTGTGGATCACCCCCCGTTTTAAATCATTCGTCTGGGTTGAAACTTTTTTTCTCGCGCCCATCCAAAATATTTTTTCGGAGGAATTTGAAAAAAGTTTATTTGTTCATTACTGTTTATTCTATCGCATAGTTCCCTGCACTGTTGCATTTTGACACAAAATGCAACATGAGGGTACAAAACTCATAGCAAAAGAGCAATTCTAAGGTGAATTTCGACGTGAGACAGACTTTCCCTGCACACTTGCATTTTGCGCTGAAAATGCAACAGGAGGGTAAAAAACTCATACCAAAAGAGCAATCCTAAGGGGAATGTCGACGTGAGACAGACTTTGCTTCATACTTGGGTGTGAGCTAAAAATGCAACAGGAGGGTACAAAAAAAAAGGGGGAAGGGGAAAAAATTCATACCAAAAGAGCAATCCTAAGGTCGATTGGAAACACCACGAGGTGAAAAGAACCATCCTAAGGTGACCTGAAACACAACGTAGGGGGGACAAGATTCTGACAAAAAGATCCGAGGATCCTTTCAAAAAAGGTCATTTTCCATTTTCAATCATTTTTGGAAAGAGTCACGGTGCTCAACTTTTAAATCGACCGACTGTAATTACGACGAGAAAAATTATTCGTACCTGTGCTTACTTCTCTCTGATCATTTTGTCTATTTCCGACCCTTGTATCTCTCCAATTTCCACTATTCCGTCTTTCCGCAGGATTCCTACTCATATCCCAACTTCGTCTAGCAAAATTATTACTCGAACCTTGGGTTTCTCTGCAGCTATGACGTTCCTCATACCGATCGACCAACTCTAACAACTGTACTTTCGTTGTGGGGTTTCGAACTTCTAAATAATCCATAATCTGGGGTTCGAGTCGCATTACTATGTGATCGACCAATTTTAACTCATCATAATTCAAACCTTAAGTCTTATGGATTTTTAACAAATGATAAACAAAATCGGACGGGGTCTGACCTCTCCGCTGCTTTGATGAAAAAAAACTGAGCCTCTAACTCCGATTTATTCCGTACCACTGGAAAACTATCCGATAACTTCTTTTTAAGCAATTAGAATGCAGTTGCTTCTCCATTTACACACGCAAATCCAATGACCTCAAACCAGTCTAATGCTATCCCAATTAAATGACCCTTTAAATACGCACACGCCAGATTCGCTGGTATCTCATAGTAGACTATATTATTATCAATGTTTTCAAGGAACTCAGATACATTCTCTCTACCTGAAAAGAATAATTCCGGTAGAACCCTAAATCCAGCACTTGCTCTTTAATTCCGGTATTTCGGTTGGGCGCCAGTGTCGTGACACATAACCTCCCCTAAGATTATCATCTCCCCGTCTAATGTTACTCGTTTCTGGACGTGTAGCCGGGTTAATTAATTCAAAAGACATCTTTACAAATCACTATATTTATTGATATCTCTTATTCAAGGAAGGTTATATATATACTATTAAAATTTAAGAACAATAAAACACAGTGGAGAATGAGAAGGGGTCACTAATTGCGGAACTACGAAATCTGAACTGAATCCACGAAAGATCAGCGCGTACAATTACAGCTAACAATTTCTAAGTCACTAACCTGATTCTTAAATTTCGGCAGGTCCGTCTTGTAGAATACTTGGATTCCGGATGGATCGGATAAACGTTAATATTCACTCTTGGATTTATGAATTCAATCTTCAGCTCTTCAGCTTTGCTTGTAGCTTTACTACACACTAAATTTGTCAACGACTGCGATTTGATTTTCCGATGCTTCGATTCGCTTTACTTTAAAAATCTACTTCTTCACTTTACAACTCTTTCTCATTTCATTTCATTCTCTCTCGTTAACTCGCGAAACCCAAACTTATATAAAATATCTCATTTGCATAAATCACGCTTTAGCTCCCGGTGGAGATTGGTTGAAATCAATAACATACTTTAAGGAAATATTGAGGAGGTTAGTGGAAACCGTATAGATCCGTCACAACTTGAACATTCCACGATATATTTTATTAGACGATGCACTGAGAATAGAGCTCCATGGGTACTGCAACAGTTCTTTGAGAGCCTACGGTGCTGCAATTTATGTAAAGTTTCTTCATAATTCGGGAACTGTATCTACAAATTTATTGTGCTCCAAATCAAGAATTGCACCTTTGAAGTCGGTAACGATTCCCCGGCTTGAGTTGTGTGCAGCAGTGCTTCTTGTTAAGTTAATACAAAAGACCATCAAATCGATGAAAACTCCCTTCACCGATATTGTGCTGTGGACTGATTCGATCATCGTCCTTGTATGGATAAACAATGACCATTCAGTTCTTAAGCCCTTTGTGAAAAATCGATTCAGTGTAATTCAACATCTAACCGAAGTGAGCTCCTGGAACCACGTCCAATCGCAAGAAAATCCCGCGGATATTATACCCAGAGGGATTGATCCTGATAAAATTCAAAATTGTGTATTGTGGTGGTATGGTCCATCGGTTTTGCAAAACAACCCAGTTGTGTCTCCTTGTGATATCAGTTAAATCAACGATAATGATTTATATTTACGTGAGTTTAAAAAATCCGATCCAGTGTGTCTTGTAACGCAAAATGTGGAATTACTCCCAATCATCAATAAGTGCTCATCTTTTGTGAAACTGAAAGGAATTCTTGCATGGTGTGTACGGTTTAAAGAAAATGCAAGAAACCATCCCTCACAAAGAACCATTGGCAGTCTAACTGCAACTGAATTGTCCCGAGCTTTAATTTGCCTTATCAGAAATGTTCAATCTCTGCATTTTTCTCTAGAATACCAGTGTCTATTTAAGGGCAAACAAATTCCCAATTCAAGTAGTGTACTAAATTTGTCTCCTTTCTTAGATGAGAACAGGATTCTTCGTGTTGGAGGAAGACTTAAACACTCTAACTTAACTGTCATTTAAAAACATCCCATGCTTATTCCAAACAAAGATCGTATTTCTAATTTGTTGATTAATTATTATCATGTTTTACATTTTCATACAGGTGTTGAATCAACTATAGCTAACATCAGGTCAGAGTTTTGGATAATTAATTGTAGGAATCAGGTAAGAAAGGTATTGAAAAACTGTATTTCTTGTTTAAAGGTAAATGCAAAGGCAAAAAATCAAGTTATGGCAGATTTGCCCAGTAACCGAGTAAAGGTCTCAAGGGTATTCACCAAGGTTGGTATTGATTATGCCGGTCCTTTCTTTATTAAATTGTATCTAAGTAAATTCAAGAAATATATAAATGTTATGTATATGTATTTTTATTTGCTTCGCTGTAAAAGCAATTCACCTAGAAATAGTTACCAATTGTTCTACTGATGCTTTTCTTGGTGCATTAAAACGTTTCATTTCACTTCGGGGAAAACCCCACGATATCTTTAGTGATAAAGGTACAAACTTTGTGTAGGTGCTAACAATGAATTAAAAAGATATTGTAAAATCTATTCATTAAGGAAGGTAAAGAAAAAATTGAAAACTTCATAGCGTCTGAAGGTATAGTTTGGCACTTCAATCCGCCTGCTACTCCCCATTTTGGTGGTTTATGGGAAGCAGGTCTCAAATCTCCCCTAAAACGAGTTATAGGTAACACAATACTAATTTATGAAGAATTTGTAACACTTGTAACCCAAGTGGAAGCAGTTTTAAACTCAAGTCCCTTAACCAAAATTTCTAGCAATCCAAACGATTCTATTCTTACTCCAGCTCATTTTTTGGTTGAAACTTCCTTAACTGCTTTGCCTGAACCCGACCTTACAAATACACCAATCAATCGACTAAGGAGATGACAATTGGTACAAAAATTAACACAAACATTTTGGAAAAAATGGTCGTTAGCAGTGGGGAGTGGGGTATCTTGACTTTGGGCTGGAGTTGCTGTCTGTGTATCGGGCTTTGAAGTATTAGGTTTGATTTTTGAGAATTTGTGCCTTTAAGGGCATCGGCGTAGGAAAAATCCTTTGCGACGACATTATTGGCTTGAGTGATAGCATTATTTCTGTTTTGATTTCTGTTCTGAATTGGGTCGCCTGTTTTCTTTTTTAATTTGGGGGAATTTTGGGCAGTTATACGAGCTGGCCAAAAATGGCCTACTTCTTTGCAATTAGTGCATGTTGGGTTTTCCAATTTTTCTGTTATGCTACACTCCTTGGTTCTGTGCTGCTGCCCGCATTTCAGGCATCTAGCACGCCTGTGGCAGTATTTGGACAAGTGATTAAACAAGTTGACCAGCTAACTGAAAGCATGGTCAGAAGGTGTAAACTTTGCATACAGATGAGGGGGGATCACATACCCTATTAATATCCTTTTTTCATTTTATGCTGTTTATTTTCACTTTATACTATGACGGGGCTATTCGCGAGATATTCTGACTAATCCTCTTGGGGAAACTTTGGGGATAGCATTTATACTAATTCACAGCCTTTCAAGAAAAACACGAGATAGATATTTAGGAGTATGTGTGTTGGAGTGGCAAAGTAAAATGGCAGAATTATAAAAAATAAACTTTATTTCCAACACAACAATCAAAATAAAAAAGTTCGGATATATATATTCCCATCGTCAGAGTGGAATTCTGGGAGGACAGAAGAAATGCCAGAAGACATTTCTTCCGACCAATGAGATGCAAGGGATCAAGAATCTACACCGTTAGTAAGAATCATCCGATATGATGATTAATAGTGATTTATGATGATCCGATATTATGAAAGTACACTACAGAGTATCCCCCCAGTGACAAAGGGAACGGCATAAAAATATATACAAAAATAAAACACTGCAAAATACATAAATTGCACAAAAAAAAACAATTATTCATACACAATACGATTAGAGATATAAATTATACTAAGAAAAAATTTGAATTAGTAAGTTAATCTTTTAGGAAAATGTACATGTCTACCAGAACGTGTGGTTCTAGTATTTTTATCAACAACAGTTTTATCTTCAATTTGTTGCTTAGTGAGAGGTGGAGCGAAATCTGAACACTCCCTTTGTGAATTAAAGTCTTCTGAAAATTCAAAAGCCGGCTTGCATCTGTCTATAGTGACAGTTACATTTTTATTATTTATATCAATGACAAAATTTTTATGGGATCTACTTTTAACCAAATGAGGTCCAGTATAAGGGGGTCGAATTTTGTAATTTCTAAGAAAAACGTGTGTGCATGAATTAAATGATTGATGTACATAACTTTTCGTACAACTGTGAGAAACAGGGGATATTGGGCTGTTTTCTCATCATAGTTATTAATTTTGGAACATAAGTGGGGTTCACAGACGTCTGAAGAGATTCCGTAGATATGATATCAGATGGTAAACGTAAAGTAGTACCATAAACTACTTGAGAGCTTGTTGCTTTTAAATCGTTTTTCATTGCTGAACGTAATCCTAACAATACGATAGGTAAAATATGGGACCAACCAGTGTCCTCATGGGCAATAATAGCACTTTTGAGATGCCTGTGGAATCATTCTATCATTCCATTACTTTGGGGATGGTAAGAAGCTGAATGGATTCTATGGCTTGCCCAACATGTTTGTAAGCTCTCTCATTAGAGAAGATTCAAAATTTGTTCCTTGATCAGTTCAAATTGTAACAGGTGTGCCGAAACGGGAAATCCAACCATTTAAAAGTGCACGAGCAGTGGTTTCTGCCAACATGTTTTCGGTAGGAATAACTTCAGGCCACCTGGTATACCTATCTATGATAGTAAGACAATATTTATATCCTTTGGATGGTGGATATAGTCCAATATAATCAATATGAATATATGCAAATCGAGCATCGGGTAGAGCAAATGTGCTAAGTGGAGCTTTGGTATGTTTAAATACTTTCGCTCGCTGAGATTTTTCACAAGCTCGAACTCTGTTTTTAATGTCTTTCCTCATTCCTGGCCAAAAGAAACGCTTAGAAATTAAATTAGTAGTAGCTGAAATTCCAGGATGAGATAGCAAATGCAAAAATTTTGAAATACCACTTGTCTGAGAATTTTAGGGACGAAAGGTCGAGGGGATTCTAGTGATTTATCGCAATACAAAGAAACTTCAAGAGGAAAATATTGTTTTTCTAGTTTAATAGAAGAATCTGGTTGAATGAAGGATTGAATTTCATTATCCTGAAGTTGGGTTTGAGCAAACTTTTTGTAATCTAAACTGGGTGGTTTTATAATTGCATCAATTTCTATTCTAGATAATGCATCTGCAACTTTGTTTTCTGATCGGATTACATAGCGAATATCGGTAGAAAATTGTGAAATATAATCTAGATGTCTGAGTTGACGTGGGGTACATTTTTCTGGTTTCTGCTTGAAAGCATAAGTTAGAGGTTTTTGATCAGTATATATGCTAAATTCATGGCCTTCAAGCATGTGTCTAAACTTTTTAATTGAAGTATATATAGCTAAAAGTTCTCGATCATAAGTAGACCAATTTTGTTGAGATTTAGAAAGTTTTAAAGATAAAAATGCTATTGGTTCCCAGTTACCGTTAGAGAGCTGCATCAAGGAACTGCCAATGGCGAAATTTGACGCATCGGTCCAAACACTTAAAGGAGCACTAGGAATCGGATGCTTAAGAAGAGTTGCATCAGCTAATGCTGTCTTAGCAGCGATAAATGAATTTTCCGCTTCTTCAGTCCATTCAAGAGGGGTTTGAGGATTTTTAGATGCACGAGAACGTTTCTTTTTGTTTGTGCGACCTTCTAAAAATTTTATTAGGGGTGCTAAAAGGTGGGCTGCTTTAGGAATGAATCTACGATAAAAATTATACATTCCTAAAAATCTACGTAATTGTGTTATAGTATTAGGTCTAGGAAACTTTTGAATAGCATCGACTCGATCAGGAAGGGGTGAAATACCTTCGCTGGAAACTTGAAATCCAAGAAATTTTAAACTATCCACTCCGAAATTATACTTTGAAGGTTTAATTGTTAAGCCATAATAATCAAGTCTTTCAAAAAGTGCACGAAGATGAGTAGTATGTTCTTGAATATTTTCAGATGCAATTAAAATATCATCAATAAATGCATAAACACCTTTTAAACCACGAGTAACTTCATCAATAAATCTTTGAAAAGTACTAGCCTCATTGCACAAAACAAACTGCATCCGAGTGCTTTCGAAGAGACCAAATGGATTACAAATAGCAGTTTTATGTATATCTTCGGAAGCAATCGGTATTTGGTGAAAAGCTTTAACGAGATCAATGTGAGAAAATATTTTTGCCCATGTAGTTCACTTGTGAAATCGAGAATGCTAGGAATCGGATGTTTATCCTTTTTAGTTTGAGCATTTAATGCTCGAAAATCGCCAACAGGGTGCCAATCATTGCTATCCTTTTTAGGAACCATATGCAATGGGGAAGAATAATTACTGCTGGATGGGCGCATGTGGCCTAAATCCAGCATGTGTGTTGTGTTCCGACCGCAGGGTCTCATCACCACCCGGCCATGTGTGTTCCCCTCCCTTGCGTGAGGGGAGAAACCGCTCAACTCCCCACCGAGGGAGCATTAGCTGTAACCTTTAACCTTTTCCTCACTACTCACGTGGGGATTACCCTTGTATGTTCAACGTCGAGTGCTCGTAATTAAAATTACTGTTCCGGTAAGCTTCGCAGCAATTATTTGTTTTTCTCTTAACTTTATTATCAAAGAACCTGCTATTTATATAGGGAAACTCTATTTCCCACATTTTGGCGTCCACGATTTTTTTAAGCATGGCTGTTGAAAGTCTTAGAGTGAAGCAGAAATCACTGCGTTCAAGTTTCACCATGTGCTGCACTTCGATTGAGGAGGCATTGAAAAAGGATAGTTCATTAACGGACTTGTATGCCTTCCAAAGACAGTTAATGGATAAATTTACAAGGCTGGATACCGTGCAGGAGCAGATTTTGGAATTGCTTCTAAGCGATGAAACAAGGAGTAGTGAATATGAAGAGGACTTCACGAAAGCGGAGAAATACCGCGATAAAATGAGTCAATTATCAGCGGAACTGGAGTATGCTATTACTCAAAGGCTAAATAAACCGCAAAGTGAAGCTGGGATCTCGCATAATAACAGTAGAAAGTTTAAGCTTCCTAAGCTTGAACTAACGAAATTCAACGGTGAACCAAAGGACTTTCTTAATTTCTGGTCGCAGTTCGAGAAAATTCACATGGATTCGGACATTCCTGATGATGATAAAATGCATTATCTCATACAATGCAGTGTTCCAGGATCAAAAATGTTCAGACTGATAAGTAGCTTTCCACCTACAAAGGAAAACTACAGCAAAGCGGTGCAGCAGGTCAAGGAACGATTTGGCCGAGAAGATCTGCTTGTACAGATCTATATAAGAGACTTGCTTGGTTTAGTCATGCAAAATGCCAACGGTAAAATAAAATTTGAATTAGCCGAACTTTATGATGTCTTAAAGAGCAAACTCCTAGCTCTAGAATCGCTTGGAAGGACGCAAGAGAAGTTCGCCGATTTTTTGGAGCCCCTCGTAGAATCATGTTTACCGGAGGCTGTGCTACGTGCCTGGGAGAGAAGCAGGAATACGGACCTGGCCTCGGAAGGTCAAGGGAGCGGCCGAACCCTCGAAAGATTGATGACTTTTCTCCGCAGGGAGGTCGAATCGGAAGAAATGATACTTCTCGCTCGCACTGGATTGGGGTCCTCACAACGTCAGAAAAGCAAAGCCACTGTAGAGGAGCCATTCTTGGTTACAAGTGCTGCTCTCGTCAACACAAAAGGAAAGAGGTCAGGCAAGCAAAAATTTTGTTTATTTTGTTCTCAATGTAATCACTGGAGCTCTAACTGTCTGATTGCTAAAAAACTATCGTTAAAAGATAAAAAGAGTATTTTAATTAGAAATCGTGCATGTTTTCGATGCTTAAATAAAGGTCATAATGCTCGTTCTTGCAGATTAAAAATGTTAAAATACATGAATTGTGATGATAAAGGCCATCACACTTTATTATGCAATAGAAATGAAGAATTTGATTTAAAAAATGAGACAGTTAAAGCTACCATTAGTAATTTCCTTGCTAATCAGTCTTTAATTACTAATGTATATTTGCAAACTATAGTTTTGAAACTGTGTTGTAATAATAATGAAATGGTTTTGCGTTGTTTACTAGATAATGGGTCTCAAAAATCTTACTTAACTCAGCGAGTAATTGATCAATTGAATTTAAAACCGGTATCAAAACAAACCATTGTTCATGGTTTGTTTGGGGGCAGAGAGACTGCTCCAAGAAAACATTTTCTATACGATGTTATTATTAAGAGTATAGATGACAGTTTTTCTTGTCAAATTAAAGTTCTTTCTGAAAATAAAATATGTGGAAACTTGCCTAAAGTAAATGATTTGCAGGTTCTATCTGAAATTAAAGAAAAGGGTATCATTGTGCCTGATTTATGCAGTTCTTTAAATGAGATAGATATGCTTTTAGGAGCTGATGTAATTAGTGTAATTTTGTCAGGTAGAACAATAAAATTAATGTCGGGTCTGATAGCTATTGGTACTATGTTAGGGTTTACTTTAATGGGTAAACTGAGTCAAATAGTTAATGATAATACTGAGATTTCCGTACCTGCCACTCGGGAAAGACAATTAAATATGTTTTTAAATCAGTTGAATGTTAAAGAATTATGGGACATTGAAACTATAGGGATAAGAGATCCAGTAGAAAATGTTAAAAGTGAGATACAGCATTCAGATATGATTGAAAGATTTCAGAGAAACATAGAAATACTTCCCAATGGCAGATATGAAGTGGCGTTACCTTTTAAAATAGAGGGCCAACTTACGGATAACAAAGGCTTAACTCTGAAAAGACTTAGAAGGACGTGTAAAAAAATGAGCGAGAAAATTTTTTTGAAAGAATATGCTAGTATTTTTGATGAGTGGGAAGCACTAAAAATTATAGAAAAAGTCTCTGAAGGAGATATCGAAACTGATATTGTTATTATCTTCCCCATAGAGCTGTGTTTAAGAATTCTGAAACAACAAAAACAAGACCTGTGTTTGATGCAACGGCTCGAGAAGGAAATAATCCTTCGCTTAATGATTGTTTACTTAGAGGTCCTAATTTAATAGAGTTGATACCGGATATTTTGGATAGATTTCGTATGTACCCTATTGGCTTATCGGCTGACATTGAAAAGGCCTTTTTACAAATAAGTGTCACGCCTGAACATAGGGATTTTTTAAGGTTTTTCTACCCTCATGAAAACAAGGAAATAGTTTATCGACATTGTCGGTTGGTGTTTGGGGTGTGTTCAAGCCCATTTTTGTTAGCTGCCTCTATCAATCACTTACTGGATAATACTCCCTCAAAATATGTAGCTATTGTATCTAAGCTTCGCCATTCCTTTTATGTTGATAATTGTGTAACCGGCGTGTCAGATGCACAGGAGATTGAGTCATTTGTCAATAAGGCTCGAGAAATTATGTCTAATGGATGCTTTAATTTGAGGGGATGGGAAAGCAATGTCAAACAAGAATGTATTTCAAAATCTGAGGGGGATACGAATATATTAGGTTTAACTTGGAATTTGGATAAAGACACTCTAAGATGTACGGTTAATATTGCAATTTTGGAAAAATTGACCCAAATGACCAAAAGAACAATTTTATCAGCTATTCAGGGAATATTTGATCCTTTAGGGATTTTAACGGCTGCTACTCTATTACCCAAAATTTGGTTACAAGAAACTTGGAAATTGAAATTAGCTTGGGACAGTCCCCTACCACTTGGATTGTGCAATAAATTTGATAAATGGTTTAAAGAAATTTTGCTGCTTAAAAATGTAGAAATCCCCAGATATTGTGAAATAAATTCAGATTCAGATTTTCATGTTTTTGTAGATGCATCCAAAAATGCTTATGCTGCCTGCATCTTTGTAAGGACTAAATTGGCATCAGGTATCAAATTACATTTACTTAGAGCTAAGTCAAGAGTAGCTCCTACTAAAGCTGTGTCAATGCCCCGGTTGGAACTTCTGGCTTGTTGTGTGGGAGCCAGGTTAGCTAATTCAATTAGAAGCTCACTTGACATGCCTGATTTAAATATAACATATTGGTCAGATTCTATGGTAGCCCTTCATTGGATAAAAAATAACGGGGAATGGTCGATTTTTGTTTCGAACCGAATTAAGGAAATAGCTAAAATTTCTTCTCCGGGAAACTGGAGACATGTTCCAGGGCGAATGAATCCCGCAGATGTTCTATCT
This sequence comes from Trichonephila clavata, assembly GCA_019973975.1. Classification (NCBI taxonomy): domain Eukaryota; kingdom Metazoa; phylum Arthropoda; class Arachnida; order Araneae; family Nephilidae; genus Trichonephila; species Trichonephila clavata. Next base: position 22,545 of record BMAO01024414.1, on the reverse strand, counting down.
CGTGGATGCTCTCCACGACATCTTTTAGAAAGTAAATGGTTTGAAGGTCCAGACTGGTTACTGGGAGATGCTAAAACTTGGCCGATAAATGAGTTACAATGTGAGGCTAAAGTTCTCGATTGTGAGAGAAGAAAAATTAAGCTGTGTAATCTTAACGTTACAGATATGAGAGAAACATGGTATTCCATAAAATTCTCTAATTACCACTCTATTGTTCGCATGATAGCTTGGGTTCTGAGATTTTTAAGTAACTGTCGTAAGCAATTAAAGAATAGAAAATTAAAAGAACTTTCAACGTCCGAAATTGAAAAGGCCGAAAATACCTTAATATGCTTAGTACAAAAAGAATATTTTCCCGAAGTAAACAATATCCCACATGTAAATACATTCATAGACAATGAGGGCTTAATTCGGGTTAAAACTAGAATCACGGAACGTAAGGATGATCCTATTTTCTTGTCTCCTATTCCACTACCAAATAATTGTATTTTAACTCAAAGATTAATAGAATATTATCACAAGAAAAACTGTCATGCAGGTACGCAAATGCTAGTCTCAATTCTTAGAGAAAAATTTTGGATTTTGAGGGCAAGGAGGACAGTCAGAAATGTCATTCAAAATTGTGTAAAATGTAAAAGATACAACGCAAAATCAGTTAAAAGTGAATCTGTATCTTTACCGGCTGATAGAGTAAGGGATACTAATGTGTTTGAAGTGACAGGCATTGATCTTGCCGGACCTCTCTTTCTAAAAACTGGTGAAAAGGTGTGGATTGTGCTCTTCACGTGTGCAGTGTATCGTGCAGTGCATTTGGAGCTGGTTACAGCGTTGACAATGAATAATGTTTTGCTGTGCTTACGACGCTTCATAGCCAGAAGGGTCAGGCCTTCTGTCGTGTACACTGACAATGGAACTAATTTCAAAGGTGCTGTCCGGGAGTTCAAAAACCTGGACTGGATAAAAATTGAACGGGAAACAGAGATTCAACGCATAAAATGGAAGTTTAATCCTCTCACTGCAGCATGGTGGGGAGGTTGGTGGGAGAGGCTCATAAGAGTGCTTAAAGATCTCTTAAAACGCACTTTAGGTAATGCAATCTTGACGTATGAAGAGCTTCTCACCATTTTATGTGATTGCGAATCTATTGTCAACAGTCGTCCTCTGACTTATGTGTCTGAGGATTCTGATGACCTGGTACCTTTGACACCTGCAATGTTCCTGATGGGAAATTCCTCTATTGAGGTGATAGATTTAGATCTTTATGATTTTGCGAAGTTTCAGAGAAGGGTCAAATTTCGAGCGAAACTTTTGAAAGATCTAAGAGGAAGGTTTCGTAAAGAATATCTTGGGTTATTAGTGCAAAAGGCTCATAAGACGTCTCGAGCCTTTAAGGTTGGCGAGATAGTTCTCATTGAAAATCCAAACAAGAAGAGACTTTACTGGCCTTTAGGCAAAGTTGACGAGCTGATTCCTGGAAGGGACGGAAAAGTACGCACCCTAAAGCTGAGATGCAGCAATTCCGAGATCATTCGTCCTATCCAGAGAGTTTTTCCTTTGGAAATTCAATCTGCGGAAACGGCAGAGTCAGATGACGTTCCATTGGATGCTGATGCTCCTAAAGTTCCTTCTGCTACCCTTGATGTCTCTGAGAGTACAATGATACCTGTAGATGCTCCTCTTAATCTGCCTAAGATGTCAAGATATGGACGTACTATCCGAAGACCCAAGAGACTAAGTGTTTTCAATGTCACTACTATTTTTGAGTCTGAGTAGACTCAAAAAGGGGGGAGGATGTTGTGTTCCGACCGCAGGGTCTCATCACCACCCGGCCATGTGTGTTCCCCTCCCTTGCGTGAGGGGAGAAACCGCTCAACTCCCCACCGAGGGAGCATTAGCTGTAACCTTTAACCTTTTCCTCACTACTCACGTGGGGATTACCCTTGTATGTTCAACGTCGAGTGCTCGTAATTAAAATTACTGTTCCGGTAAGCTTCGCAGCAATTATTTGTTTTTCTCTTAACTTTATTATCAAAGAACCTGCTATTTATATAGGGAAACTCTATTTCCCACAATGTGCTGAAATTCCATTTTCGGAATTTTTAACCTGTTTGGAGCCATGCGACGCGGATTAGCGCAAACAGGTGGTCCAAAAGTATCAATATAGTGAACTACATTATGTTTAACTGTTTGGTTTGCACAAGGTGGTTTTACAATATTTGGAAAATCATTCAACAATTTAGAAAAATCATTATCAATAACATGAGTTTTAATAGAGAAAATATTAGAGTTTCTAACAATACAATTACAATTTAATTTTGTAGAAGTATCAAATAAACTACGATTTCTTAAGTCAGGTTTTATATTGAAATAATGTAAGAAATCTGCACCAATAATAGCATTAGACACATTACAAATAAAAAATGCAAAAACAAAATTTCTTCTTAATCCTAAATCTAATGACATTAATTTACGGCCATACACTTGAATGGGTGTACCGTTTGCAGCAATAAAAGTTTGCACTGGAGTAGATTGTTTTTGAGTTTTATTAGCGGGAAGGATTGAGCAATCGCTTCCGGTATCACCAAGAAAACAAATGTTGGATTTACGATCGCGAACGAAAAGGCGACAGGAAGTCGAAGGCAAGGCATAAGTCGCCGCTACTCCTGCCCGTTCAAGTTTCCCTGGAAAGAACAGGGCTGAATACATTTTCTTGCCTTTGAAGCAAATTTATAATGATACCAACATAAATCTGATGCTGTTGGCTTAGGGCTTTTCCCGCGATTGCGAGAATTGAACCGATTTCTAGAAAAACTTCTCGATCGTCGAAGTTCTTTCACTTCCTGCCGTAAAAATTTTAACTCTTTGAGGAGTTCCCATTCACTACAATTATCAGAATTGGCATCGGAATATTTTGATACAGCACTTACCTGTGCAGGTGTTACCTCTAAAATGCGATCAGCTACCTCTGAAGCTTTTTGAGCTGTCAGAGGTTGAATACTTGCAAGGATAAATTGAACATTAGGCAGTAACTGCTGTAGAAATAATTCCAAGAGAAGTGAATCTGCCACATTGTGCGATTTTGAGCGTCGCTGCATCACACGAAAAAATTCCGATGGCTTTCTGTCTCCTAGCTGTTCTCCGGCTAAAAGTCGGCGAATTTCCTGGCTTTTGCTTTCACCGCATCGGGCAATGACTTCCTCTTTCAATTTAGAATATGGATTTGTGCTTCCAAGTGAAAGAATTACGTCTCGAACGGCCATTGCCGCATCGGGAGACAAATGCGCTACGCAATAATTATATTTAGTGCGTTCGTCGGTTATCGGCTTTGGAATTGCCAGTTCGAAGGTTGATTCGAGAATTCCGAACCATAATGCGGGGTCTGATGAAACAAAAGCTGGAATTTTAACAGCCGAAATATTCTCCATATTTATGGAAAGCACAGGCAGCGTTGGAAAAAAATAATTTAAAGTTAATTTTTTTAAAATTTTTACATTCAAAGAACGGGGGTCACCATTTTAGGAGGATGTGTGTTGGAGTGGCAAAGTAAAATCGCAGGATTATAAAAAATAGACTTTATTTCCAACACAACAATCAAAATAAAAAAGTTCAGATATATATATTCCCATCGTCAGAGTGGAATTCTGGGAGGACAGAAGAAATGCCAGAAGACATTTCTTCCGACCAATGAGATGCAAGGGATCAAGAATCTACACCGTTAGTAAGAATCATCCGATATGATGATTAATGGTGATTTATGATGGTCTGATATTATGAAAGTACACTACAGATATATGCTAATTAGTTCAATTATACACTCATGTCCATAAATTAAGAATAATTCAGAATCACACAGAAATTGAACTCTAAAATAAAAATTTCAACTAAAGAATTATCACACACATCTTGAAGAAGAATATGAAAATTACAGGAAACCACCAGATGGCGCGGATAGAACGTCACAAAGACCAGAGTGTAAGATAGGGGTATATAAGGAATGGTGGCAAAGAAATAAAATTGTTCACAAGCGCTTTAAAAGTTTTTCAGTGCAATAACCGCATAGTTATAGCACAAAAAAAGCATTTGGATGATTTTATGCGTGGTAGAATTATCGGACGACTGGAATGTGGACGTACCCAGCTTGAAGTATATGAGGAACTTGGAATTGCCCAAAGTGTCATCTCCAGGCTTTGGAAACGATTCCAAGATGATGGTAATGTGAGTAGATGTTACAGCACAGGTCGCCCCCGAGTTACAACGCCGAATGAGGAAAGTATTTGGCAGTTACTACCAAAAGATACAGACGGAGCACTGATCAGCATCAAACCTATCTCGTCAGCTCTCAGCTACCGGTACGACAATTTCAAGGCAGACCGTGTACAGACGCTTAGGGCACATTGGTCTATATGCTCCTAGGCCTGTCAGATGTGTTCCCCTTACCGCAACTCACTGTCGCCTGCGATTAACCTGGAGTAGAGAGCATGAATTGTGGACACCGCAAAAGTGGTCTTGTGTGATGTTTTCCGACGAGTTCAGGTTTAGTTTGCAGTCTGATTCTCGCCGGACTTTCATATGGTGAGTGCCAGGTACCCGTTACCACCAAGAGAACACCATTAAACGACACCGTTACGGTGGTGCAGGATGGCTCGTTTGGGGAGGAATTATTCTTGGTTCCAGAACTGACCTGCATGTTCAGAGTGTAACGATGACAGGCCACATCTATCGGGATGTCATTCTGGAACAACATGTACGTTTGTTTCGGGGCACCATGGGTGCTGAATTTCTGTTTATGGATGACAACACCCGTCCTCACCGTGCAAACATTGTAGACGAATGCCTTCAATCTCGAGGATATCACCCGTATGGATTGGCCAGCATACTCACCGGACTTGAATCCAATAGAGCATGTGTGAGATATGCTTGGCCGACGAATTGCAGTCCGTCAACCCCCTCCCACCTGTCTACCGGAACTTCGGAGGGCATTGCTTGATGAGTGGTGTAATATTCCCCAAGATCAGATTGATAATTTGATACTCAGCATGAGTAGGTGTTGTAAGGCCTGTATTGCATCCTCCGGGAGACATACTCTGTATTAACCATCATACTAACCATGTTATACTGTTTTTTGTAAATAGGTTCTTTTTTGAAATTTGCTCCAGGGAGTAAAAATCGCAATTTTTAGTAATTATGTCAAACATATAGCATCTTTTTTGCTCTTTACCTTTTGTTTAATAAATAGACTTTACAAATAAGTCAAATTTGTTTTGCTTCTGTCTCTTTCTTTGCCTGAACTTCATTATCCTTAATTTATGGACATGAGTGTATGAAGTCTAGGTTTTGTAAATGTTAGAAGGGAGAAGGAGCCGTGAAGCTGTCAAGTAAGTTGAACATTGGAGAATTTACTTCGCAAACTTAGCGTGCGTTTAAAAGGTGTAATTTCTGAGATTAAATTATTAGATTGAAGCTTTAAGATATTAGATTTAGAATCGGCCTGAGGTCATTAGTGATTGTTCTCCTTATCCATTTCTGGTAGTCGGGTTTACTTAGAATTGAGTATTAGGATTAATCGACGTTTTAGAGATCACTCCTAGGTTTCTTCTTATAATTAAACTTGTGATTGTTTAAGTGTTTTTCCAGAGCTTGAATAAATCTATTCGTTATTATGGCGTTTGTTGGTGATGTTTTGTTTCCCCCCACACTTAGAGATGCGCCGGACAGAGGGAGAGGGGTCCCAGTTAGGACCCCTACCCCACAATACATAATTCTGCTTAAGTCTCCAGTATGACATTATCTGATAACTTACAAAAATTGAATATTGTTTTCATTTCTGTATATAATTATTGATTTTGTTTTATGTATAAATATATATGCTACTTTACTGACAAATTTTGTTTCAATCAAAGCAGTATTTGTTGATTTTTTTGCATTTTACAACTTCGTGCTAAACTTTTGGAAGTGAATGTATCTGCAACAACATTTTGCGTACCTGGGCGATGTTCCTATTCCTCATTAAAACCCGGCAACTTAAGCGCCCACCTTAACGTTCTACTCGACAAATTTTTCCTATTCGTTATTTTTGTGAGTGTGGAGTGGTCTGTTATTACTTTCACCGGCAAGGACCCGAAATGAGAGCGATATTTATTTAATGCCCATATGACAGCTAAACACTCAAGCTCCATCACACTATAATTTCTCTCTGTCGTACTAAGCGTTCGAGAGACGAACACAATAGGTTTATTACTCTGTGTCAAAACTGTCCCTTCACCCACTGAACCGTATAAAGTTCAAAAGCTTTATTAAAATCAACTGTATCTTCTGTCACTGCTTATTTAATGTGATTAAAGGTAATTCCGACCAACCAAACTTAGAATTTTTCCTCCTTAAACGATATAAAGCTTTTCACAGATCCGCATTGTCCATATTAAATTTCTGGTACCACCCCGTCATTCCTAAAAATTTCCCTACCTCATTCGCATTTTTCGGGGGTTTCATCTCAAAAATGGTTTTTACATTTTCCCCATCCGTTCGAACCCCGTCTTTACTTTGTCGTGGCTAAGTCCTATCTTGGATTGGGTTCACATTGCCCGGCGCGCCTGGTGTGGAAGGAAACATAGTATCACCAACGAAAGCCATAATCACAAATATTTATTAACACACAAATACAATTAACAAGTCACACTATAAGTAGAAACCCTGGAGTGGTTATTCAATTCCCTAGATTAATCCTGATACAAAACTCTAACATTCAATTCTAACCTTTAAATCTAATATTCCCACTAAATAATCTCAACTATTAGAATTGACAAAAGAGACGAGAACGCTTACTAACTTCAGGTCGATACTAACTATAATCCCTTTGATTATTTCAATGATTAACAATATCAATTACTATCTAATACGTTCTAAGCTCGCTGGAGAGATCCATAGTTGATACTTACAACAAGTTTGGCAATTCCTTCTCCTACTGCTTTCTTACTAAATCTAGACTTTATATAGTCGAATTCATTAGCATATCACTATCTCGTGTTTTTTCCGAGGAGGCTGTGAAATAGAATAATTGCTGGCCCCAAAGTTACCCAAGAGGGTTAATGGAAGATATACGCGGATAGACCCGTCACAGCCCCCCTCAAGAAAAAAACGGGATTTATAAAAGGGTCTCAATGGCCCGATATAAATTACGTTGAAAATTTTAAGTCTTAACTTATCTAGATATCTTACATTTTAGTTTAGCAATAACTTCTATAGAACAATACGCTAAAGAAATACTCAAAAACTACTAGCTCAAACTTTATAGTCACTCCCAGGTTTTTAACTTTTACATTCATTATATAAGGTGTACTCCATTTGGGCGAGGACCAAGGAAAACCCTCCCACTGGAGGAACAACCCCGGCCGTACACAACCCGTAATCTTAAATATTTTAAATATATCTTCGTTTTTTACATTTCTTTATCTTCAATATAAAAATCTTCAAAACATCAGGGTCAGCCACCCTGAAATGAGAACTGGATCAGTGGACGTACAAAAAAAAAATTTTTAACACTTTATACACACAACATTGAATCCACACATATTTAAATTGTCAAATACTTTACAAATTTTATCTGGTTTCTAAAAATAAAACTCCCATTCCAATCGCGTAGCGCTGTTAGTGTTATGGTTAAATTCCTTTCTCTGCGCCGCGAATCCCAAAAACCAGATATATACTAATACTAGCTGTTACCCGCCCGCTTCGCTGGGTATTTAATGATGTTTTATAAAATTTTACTGCTTATATATATGTATAAATTATTGATATCTAAGTCCTAGCATGAAGAATTCGATTGAATTGAAAAATATACTTATACCTGTAACTGTCACCTGTTGATAAAAAAAAAGGGCAGAACTCATCTAATTTGTATTTTCTAAAAATCTCTAAAATTGAAGCATAGAATGATGTTTGCTCTTTCGTAACTCAAAAACCAAGTGGATTCCCGCAAAACCAATTTTCGGTGGATCTCTACTCCGTAAATTGAACATGCAAGCCAAATTTCAAGTCTAAATCTAACAGAAAAAAGCAAAAGTTTTACTATGAATATCCCCGTAATCCCGTTGAGAGCCGTTTTCCAAAATTACTGCTCTTAGCGGATTTCAATTCAACAAAAGAAAAATGCAAACCAAATTTTATTATTATAGTGCTTGTAGCTCGAAAAAAGTAATTTTTTTTGTCAATATGTCCCAGTAACCCCCTGCAACCCCCCAGAACTTGATTTGCTTAAAATTTATTCTTAGTGGTTCCCTATTCAACAAAAGAAACATGCTTAACAAATTTCAAGTATATGGGTCTAACAATTAAAAACAGGAATTTTTTTCTGTAACTCCTCTTGACCCCTCGCAAACATCTTTAGGGGTCAATTTTCATTTTACTCTTTGTTAGAGGAACTCTATTTCATGAAAGGAACATGCCTACCAATTTTCAAGCAGGATGATCAAGTAGTTTAAAAATGGAAATATTTATCGATTACGCCTCTTAATCTCCCGAAATTAAACTTAGTAGTTGATATTCGCGAAACCCATTTTGTAGCGGTTCTCTACTTTACGAAAGGAATCTGCTATCAAATTTCAAGACTGTACGTCTAACAGTTTAAAAATGGGGATAATTGTCTATAACGCCACTTGAGCCCCCGCAACGCCACTTCTGGGTCTGTTTTCACAAAACCCATTTTGTAGGGGAATTGCACTCTATGAAAGGAATCTGCTTAGCAAAATTTGAAGACTGTGCGTCCAATTAATTAAAAATGCAAAAAAATTATCAATAATGCCCCTTGAACCCCCGCAACACCACCTAGGGGTCGATTTTCACAAAACACATTTTGCAGTGTATTTCTATCCTATGAGAGGAATCTGCTAACCAAATTTAAAGACTGTGAGTCTAATAGTTTAAAAAAAGAAATATTTATTTATATCTGCCCTTAACCCCCCGCAACACCCCTTGGGGTCAATTTTCTCCAAACCCGTTTTGTAGCGGATATTTACTCCATGAAAGAAACATTCCTACCAATTTTCAAGCAGGTAGGTCAAATAGTTTAAAAACGAAAATATTTATCTCTTACGCCACTTATTCCCCTGCAACGCCACTTAGAGGTCTGTTTTCACAAAACCTTCTTATAGCTAATCTCTACTCTATGAAAGAAATCTCTTTATCAAATATAAAGACTGTGCGTCTAATAGTTTAAAAATGGAAATTATTATCTATAACGCCCCTTAAGTCCCCTCAACGCCACTTGGGGGCAATTTTCATGAAACCCATTTTTAGCGTATCTCTACCCTATGAGAGGAATCTGCTTACTAAGTTTCAAGACTGTACGTCTAATAACTTAAAAATAGGAATTTATAACGCCCCATAAACCCCCGCCCCCGCAACACCCCTTGGGGGTCAATTTTCCCAAAACCCATTTTGTAGCGGATATTTACTCCAGGAAAGAAACTTACCTACCAATTTTCAAGCAGGTAGGTGAAGTAGTTTAAAAACTGATATATTTATCTATTACGCCCCTTAATCCCCCGCAACGCCACTTAGAAGTCTGTTTTCACAAAACCCGTTTTGTAACTGATCATTATTCTACGAAAGGAATCTATATATCAAATTTAAAGACAGTGCGTCAAATAGTTTAAAAATGGAAATAATTATCTATAACGCCCCCTAAGCCCCTGCAACGCCACCCATGGGTGTCAATTTTCACGAAACTCATTTTGTAGCGGATTTCTACTGTATGAAAGGAGTCCGCTTACCCAATTTCAAAATTGTACATCAAGTAGTTTAAACATGGAAACAATTATTATTAAAGCCCTTAACCCCCCGTAACGCCCCTTGCGTTTCGAATTTCGGAAAATCCTTTCTTAGCTGATGTCTACTCTATCAATGGAACATGTCTACCAAATTTCAAGTCTGTAGGTTGAATAGTTCCAGAGATTTCGTGATTAGTCAGTCAGTCAGTCAGTGAGTGAGTCGCTTTTGTCCTTTATATATATAGATACCTTTCAACATGTTTATATATACACAATTATATACAATTTTCAAAATACTCAAAAAATATAAACAAACAATACAATGAATTCTCGCACATTTAGCCAAGCCTTTACGGTAAACAGATGTAAACATACATATGCTTTCCACAATTTAGAATATATTTAAATATACAAAAGGTCATTTCACTCAACGCAGTAAGACTTTTGCATTAGACAACATTATTAACAAAACGAGACTTGCTTCTTGCAAAAATTCAACCGACTGCCTGTCAGTAAAAATATTAATGAAACAATACAACCTGGCTAATATTTTGCTCCTCTTCTTTCTTTAATGTCTCCTATCTGGACCTCCAATAACGTGGACCTTCTGCTGGGTTGATTCCCTCTTTGCTCCTGGCAGTCTGGTCTATATTCTCGGCGACTCCTCAAGTTGTAGTTGTGACCTCGTCCTTCTTGATCTCTTCTAGATGGGGGTGATCTTTCATGGCCTGCCAATGATCCTATTGGTGATCTTGATCTGGCTTTCCCATAGCTTTCTCCGCCGTCTTCAGAACTCCTGAAGTTGGACCTTTTCTGTTGGCGATCCCTTTCTGTAACTTGGCTACTGCAGCGATCGTCGACTTTGTAACGCTTCTTGAATTGCACATTCGACGAGATGGAGGACGGGAGTCTTTGCTTGTAGACTTCTCTTTGGATATTTGCTCTTTTCTCCACGGCACTTCTGTAGGGGATTCGGTTCTCCTCTTGCCTCTTCTGGAGTGCTGAGTTTTCACGAATTTTTTCTGGCTCGCCTGTGATATCGAGTCAGTTAAAGTCCTCTTGCACCGACCCTTAGTCAGCTCGAGTCCGCTCCTTTTTGTCTCTCTAAGATTATTTTTACTTTCTACTCTACCATTTTCTTTTCCCTCCTGTCTTCTACCAGACCCATTACTCTTAGAACCTTGTGACCTATCTAACCCATATCTACCATCCTCAAAACTACTCGAGTGATATTCGGATCCACCGCTAATTGAAGAATCTACCTCCACTAAACCTTCATCACTTTTTCTCTGATGGTAAATTCGAACCTGATCTATATTGATTGTAGTTTTTTTTCCTGCCTTCCAAATTACAACATTATTGTTTTTAACACTCACAACTCTAAAAGGACCCTCAAACTCAGGGCAAAACTTCGCAACCACCTTTTTACTGGCTGAACTAATAGGGTGAGTTTCAACCAACACTAAATCATCCACCTTAATGTTAATTTCGCGTCTCCTTTTATTGTAATATTTCGCCCACTTTTCTTGCTTTTTCATTATATTCTGCCTAGCTTCCTCAAACACCTTTACCATATTCCGAGTGAGTGAGTGAGTGAATATTAACGTCGCACTGATTAGCAACACGAGGGCTTTTGGCGACGGTCCGCGTAATTTTGAACCATGGTCAAGTGACGCGGACGACACCTGAGCTGGCACCCCCCTCTCCTAACTACTACACCACACCAACGGGAGGACGTTTGAGCTCTCGACAGATTTAACGTGCATCGCTCCCCTACACGGCGGATCTTTAGTGGTACTAGGATCGAACTCATGACACGCTAGCCATGATCCGATGCCTAGACCACTCGGCCACCGCGGCCGTTTTTCCATATTCCGAACCACAAATTCTGTACCATCTGTGACCATCATAAGTTTTTGAAATGGGGTAATAATTTTTCTGCCCAAAAATAATTCTGCTGGGGTTTTTCCCGTCGTTTCATGGACTGCCGTTCTTAGTGCGTATGCGAATTCATTTAAAAACCTATCCCAGGATTCATGATTATAATTTACAAAAGAAGCAATCATTTGTAGTAAATCGCAATTAACAAGTTCCGTTCGATTTGATTGAGATAGATACACTACTGTTTTGTCATGTTTTATATCTAATCTCTCACTTAAATGTTCAAAAACTTCGGATACAAATTGGGGACCATTGTCACTAATCAATTTAACTGGAGCTCCATATCGCGAAATATAATTTTCGAACAGGGCATTGGCGATTATTTTTGCGGACGCCTTTCTGAGGGCTATTATTTCTAACCACTTCGTGAAATGATCCGTTATTACACAAATATATCGATATCTTTGGGGTTTCGATGCTGGGTAGGGGCCTAATAAATCTAATGAAACTATTTCGTTCGGATAACTAGTTAAAATCGATATTAAATGACCGGCTGGTAACACGTTCTTATAGTTATATTTTTGGCACGTTTCACATGTCAAAACATAATCGTGTATCACCTTACGCATGTATGGCCAATAACATGCATCCTTCACGCGTAAATAAGTTTTCCGTATTCCAAGATGTCCAGCCTTAGGCTTATCATGAAGTTCGTGCATTATCGCACCTCGCATCGATTTTGGAATATACATTCTCATTTCTCCGAGAGAGGATGCGTATTTCGCATAAAATAACAATCCCTCAATAAGTTTAAAATCCTGGGACAGTTCCCACAGACCCCTGCATTTACTGAACTGTCATCGGGGTTTTGTATGTAGCGATATATATGACCAAGCTCGGGGTCCTGCTTTTGTTCAGCTATCAATTGTTCCCTTGACGAAAGTACCAAATCTCTAATTACTGCACAAGTTATATTGCTAACCTCAAAATTTTCCACAGGGTTCCGCGACAACACATCTGCCACAACATTTTGAATACCTGGTCTATGTTCCCATTCAACATTAAATTCGGCTAGCTTGAGTGACCATCGTATCATACGACTTGATAAATTTTTACCAGTAGTGAGTTTCGTTAATGCTGCATGGTGTCTGTAATTACTTTTATATTTAACGATTCAAAGTAGGTGCGAAACTTGTTTAAAGCCCAAATCACCGCTAAACATTCGCGTTCGGATACTGTGTAATTGCGTTCCGCCTTATTAAGTGTGCGGGATGCATATGCTATAGGTCTCTGACTTTGCGTAAGCACCGCTCCAATCCCAATAGAACTCGCATCTGTAAAAAGCTCAAATTGTACATTAAAATCCGGTAATTTTAGCACAGGTGCTTCCGTAATTGCACGTTTGATCGATTCAAAAGCAGCTTGCGCCTCTTCCAACCAATTAAATTTCCTACCCTTCTTTTTTAAATCATACAGTGGCTCGCAGAGATCTGCGTATCCCTTAACAAATTTTTGATACCATTGGGCCATTCCGAGACATTTTGATACTTCTTTCAAATTTTTTGGTGCTTTCATTTCGAGTATTGCCTTAACTTTAGATTCATCCATGGCTATCCCATCCTTACTAATCACGAGGCCTAAGTATTTTAGTTTCTCACATCCAAACTTACACTTATCTTTGTTCAACGTCAACCCCGCTTCTTGTAATAACCTAAATACTTCCCTTAAATGTTCCAAGTGATGTGCAAATGATGGAGACGCGATGATGACGTCATCCATATACACTTGGACACACTTCCCTATCACAGGTTGCAATATGATGTCTATGGCCTTCTGAAAATTTAGCGCTGCCCCTGATAGGCCGAATGGCATGAGCTTAAACGCATAAGTGCCGTTTTTCGTCATAAAAGCCGTTTTGGCTACATACCTAGGGTGTACTGCTAATTGAAAATAGCCAGAGCGCAGATCTAAGGTACTCATTATTTTCGTGTGAGGAATATTGGTAATTAAATCCTCTATGAGTGGCAAAGGATATCTCGGGTACTTAGTTACCGCATTAAGTTTGCGATAATCCACTGCAAATCTGTAAGCTTTGGGATTGTCCTGGGGTAACCCGTTCTTTTTAAGACACAAAACTACAGGAGATGCGTACGCCGATTGAATTTCTACGATGGTGCCTTCTCGTAACATCTTATGTATAGGATAGTCAATGATAACTTGTTTAACCCTGTCATTTATATGGTCTGGAGACCACTGAAAGGCTCTCCCCCGTATTGATTTCATGATATAATACATGAGTAAGACCTGGTTTGTCTGAAAATAGACTTTTAAAACTATTAAATAACGATTTTAAATCCATTTGTTGACTTTGATTTAGTTGTGAACCTGAAAGATCAATTTCTTAATTCTCCTCAACAACTTTTAATTCTTCGATTTGCGAATCCGGAATCGCTAAAGACTTTTCCTCGAAATTCATAGTAATCTTTGCGTTTCTTATAAAATCGACGCCTAAAATGCATGGATATTCGAGATCTGCCAGTATGTGAAAATCCCATTTTTTTGTGAATTCTCTGATTCGAATTTCTAATTTAACTGTTCCTACGTTGTTGCAACAGGCGCCCTGAGCCGTTATAACTTTTGCATTTGATTTTTTTATTGGCTTATAAGAAAAATATGCCTTATATGTTTCTTCACAGATAAACGACTTCTCGGCTCCAGTATCCCATAATGCCTTAGTGAAGATATCGTTCACTAAAATTGGCACATACGGGAGTTCTACAGGCGACATCCTTAAAGCAGAAACCCTTATAGGAGGTTTCTCATCAACATGCGATCGATCTTGATTTCGAACGCTTAAAAAGTTTAAATTTTTATGACTACCCCTATTCCATCGATTATTCGACCCCCGTTCAAAATTATCACTCGGACCCCTATTTCTATATTGATCTCTTCTATCACGACTTTCAAATCCCCGCTCATTCTTATCAATACGGTTCCTGTTCTCGAACCCTTAATTCCCCATAGTTCCCCTGAGGTCTCGTTCCATAGGAAGTTCTATAACCCTGCCTCCTATCATTTTGACGTTCGACTACCCCAGTATCTCTCCAATTTCTATTAGTACGACCCTCGTTAGACCTCCTACTCACATCACAAGCTCGTCTTCCACTATTATTATTGCTCGAACCCGGATTGTATCTCCTCAAATATCTGTCCTCTATACTTGGATATCATCTGAAGCAACTGCAATTGAGTAGTTGGATTTCTAATCTCAATATATTCCATTAATTAAGGTTCCAAACGAGTAACAATATGTTCGATCAAACTATCTTCCGACATATTTAATCCCAACTTTTTATGTATTTTAAGAATCTCGTAAATAAAGTCTGACAGAGCCTGACCGTGACCCTGATACGACGAATATAACTTGACTTGCAATTCAGTCTTATTCCTAACCGCTGGGAAATTAGCCGTCAAAGCTTCTTTCAATTGCGCGAAATCCGTAGCAGTTCCTTTCACTATCGAAGATCCGAAAATTTCGAACCAGTCTAAGGCTCGACCTCGGAGACACGCCCTTTAAGATAATAACATGCCAAATTATTAGGTATCTCGTAAAACTTAACATTACTGTCAATATATTCCAAAAATTCATCGATATTTTCCACACCAGAAAAAAAAATATCAGGCAAGAGCCTAAAATTGGATCCGACTCCCATCTCGGGGTTAAGGGAGAAATGTCCGGAGGACAAACTCGTTGGGTGCCATTGTCGTGGACCAGTCCTATCTTGGATTGGATTCACATTGCCCGGCGCGCCTGGTGTGGAAGGAAACATATTATCACCAACGAAAGCCATAATCACAAATATTAACAACGCACAAATACAGTTAACAAGTCACACTATAAGTAGAAACCCTGGAGTGGTTATTCAATTTCCTAGATTAATCCTGATACACAACTCTAACATTCAATTCTAACCTTTAAATCTAATATTCCCACTAAATAATCTCAACTATTAGAATTGACAAAGGAGACGAACGCTTACTAACTTCAGGTCGATACTAACTATAATCCCTTTGATTATTTCAAAGATTAACAATATCAATTACTATCTAATACGTTCTAAGCTCGCTGGAGAGATCCGTAATTGATACTTACAACAAGTTTGGCAATTCTTTCTCCTACTGCTTTCTTACTAAATCTAGACTTTATATAGTCGAATTCATTAGCATATCACTATTTCGTGTTTTTCCCTAGGAGGCTGTGAAATAGAATAATTGCTGGCCAAAAAGTTACCCAAGAGGGTTAATGGAAGATTGACGCGGATAGACCCGTCACAACTTATAACTAGACCCAAACAACGTAATTGTTCTCTTGCGAAATGACATTTCTCACGGTTTAACGTTAGACCAGCCTCTTGCAACAATTTAAAAACTTCCCTTAAATGCCCGACATGGCGCTTAAAAGATGGAGATGAAATTATCACGTCATCCATATAGACAAAAACGAAACGCCCGAGAACTGGTTTCAAAATAATTTCGATCGCTCTTTGAAAATTTGGGGGGGGGGGGTGCTCCCGAGAGACCAAATGGCATGCGAGTGAATGCAAAAGTATCATTTATAGTAACAAACGCCGTCTTACAAATATCATTGGGGTCTATCGTCATTTGAATGTACCCACTGCGCAAATCAAGGGACAAAATTTTGGTGTGTTGAATATTGGTTCTCAGATCATCAATTAGCGGTAGCGGATATCGTGGATACCTCGTTATAGCATTCAATTTCCTATAATCGACCTATAAGCTTCTGGGTTATCCAGAGGCAATCCATTATTCTTCCTACATGAAACCACTGGAGATGCATATGGCGATTTTACAGGAATTATATTTTACCCTCTTCTAACATCTTATTAACATGATAATCTATGATTCCCTGTTTGATTCTGTCATAGCGGTAAGGCCGCGAATAGACAAGGGGGTGATCGCCAGTATCAATTTCGTGATACAACACATTCACAGCCCCGGAATGGTTGAAAATAAGCCCCGGAAATCAATAAACAAAACCTGCAACTCTTCTTTCTGCCTTTTACCCAGCTTCGTATTTTATAAATCTATCTCTAACGGTTTTTCTAGTATTGGCACCTTTTCAATCTGCGAGTCCGGAATCATTAACAATTTGTTAAAAAATCCAAAACCTATTTTTGCATGTGACATAAAATCAATGCCTAGGATGCATGGGTACTGCATCTCAGCAATCACATGAAAATTCAACAATTTAGAAAATTCTCGTATATTAATCCTTAATTCAAATGTGCCTTAATTTGTGCATTTTGAACCCCGAGCAGTCACGACCTCGGCTAGCGATTTCTTAATGGAACGAAAAGAAAAATATGCATTTTATAAATGTGTCTTGCAAAAGAATCAGCACATACGAAGGTCAACGGGCGATAATCGTAATGAATTGAGTTTAATCTTACTAGGAGGATTTGATCCATGATTTTGTAATCCTCACGAGAAAAATTCTTTGCCTCTCTGCTCACTACTCTCGGATCATTTTGTCTACATCCGACCTTTACATCCCCCCAATTTCCATTTCTACGCCTTTTTACAGGGTTCCTACTCATATCCCAACCGCGTCTGCCAAAATTATTGCTTGAACCTGGGGTTTGCAATTTGCCAAAAATTGCCGTCTTCTGCAAAGGGATATGATCTAACCTTTCACAGAAAGAAAAAGTTCCATGGGATATCCTACACATATATATATATATATATATATATATATATAGGGAGAAAGTGAAGTAATAGTAGGAATTGAAAAAAGAGCATGATTTGTCTGCATTTTTGTAACAATGGCTAGTTTGGCTAAAAAACCTATTTTCGACTCCAATTTTTGTCATTGTTTTAGCAGTTACATAGTTACAACAATAGAGACAAATCTAAGTTGGCTTCTAAAACCGGTAATTAATTTAATTTAATTAATTAATTGGTAATTAATGAATTAATATTTCAAAAAACTGTTTTAACATCAAGTATCATCCTCTACAAGTTAAAAAAACTTATTGGAACTTTGTAATGCTTGTCAGTTCCTGCTTCCCTCTGATCCCCTTTGTCTACCCTGTGATTATGCAAATTAAGTTTATTATATAAATTCTGTATTCTCTTGCAGTTTTGAGAGTTAGAGAAGTGAGAATCTAAGATTATTAAAGTGAGAATTGAAAATTACCAAAGTGAGGATCGCTCGGATGTGAGGTGATCAAGCCAAATATTAGTGTTCAATGCCTCATCTATAGGGTTTTTGAATTACAAAAGCTCAAGTACTGTGCTCCTTATTTAAATAGAAGTTGGAGATTATAAATTGTTAGTGTGCGTCCGAGTTAAAAACGAGCTTGTATAAGTTATCGTAGAAGTTAATTGAATGTCCGTAAATATTATCCCCATGCTATCTGGTCTCACCTTCGCACTCTAGTTGTTGATGAAAACTATCTTAATTGGATTATTATTTTGTCTGTTTTGAATATTGTGACAATAAAACAATTTGTCGTGGCTGAAAGCCACCCCTTACACTACTGTCTCCCTATCTATCTGCAAATACTACTGGATCTGTATCCGGACTTAAATGATCAAAGGACATAATTGCAAATCAAATAGATTTATTGATTCTAATTAACACAAATGGTTAGAAACACACAATTCAAATTTAAGAGAAACAAATTAGAGTGGAGGTCGAAACTGGGAATCACTACTAAAGGAATAACAGAATAGCAACTGAATCGAGGAAAGCTTAAACACGCACAATCACAGCTACGCTACTTACGAATATTCTCAATATCTTAAATTAAATCACTGACCTTATCTTTTACAACGGCTGTTCCTTCGTGATGATTTCTGCCTTTTTACTGGCTAGGGAATGGGTGAAGGATTCACACTCTGTAACAAGGATTTTTACAATCTTCAATCAGCTTCTCCTCGCGTAGCTCCACACGTAACCGCTATCTACGAATGTCAACAACTGCGTGCTGACCTCTCGATCTTTAATTCATTTAACTTCACTCTTCTATCTCTTCACTTTGTTTTACTCCTTTAACTCGTGAAACCCGAACTTATATAATATATTTTATTTGCATAAATCATGCTTGGCTCTCGGTGAAGATTGGTTGAAATAAATAAATTATTTTACAAAAAATAGATTAGGTTAGTCGAAGACCGTATAGGTCCGTCACAACCCCCTAAGAGGAAAAAGCGGGATTTATTGAGGGTCTAAGCGACCTGATAGAAATCACGTTAAAATCCTAACGCCTAAACAACTCTAAACCTGCAAAAAAGTTTGAACTCTCCGACTCAACAATTTTTAATTAAACTTGTGAATCCGCGAGAATTTATCACTAATCCTCTTGGGAAACTTTGGGGCCAGCATTTTTACTATATCACAGCCTCTTCGGGAAAAACACGAGATAGTTATATGCTAATTAGTTCAACTATATAAAGTCTAGATTTCGTAAATGTAAAGGGAGAAGGAGTTGCCAAGCTGCATGTAAGTATCGTCGGTGAATTACTTTAACGAACTTAGAGCGCATTTGATAGAGATCAATTATTAAAGTAAAGTATTAGTTTAATCATTGAAGGAAAGAAATTCAGTACCGACCTGAGGTTAGCAAGAGTTCGTCTCCTTGTCCATTCTGGTAGCTGAGATTACTTAGACGGGAATATTAGATTTGAGCATTAGATTTGAGTATTAGGATTAATTGACGTATTAGGATCAATCGAGGTATTAGGGAATCACTCCTAGGTTTCCACTTATAATTGAACTTGTGATTGTTATTGTGTTTGTCTGTCTTAAATAAATAATTGTTGCTATGGCTTTTGTTGGTGATGATATGTTTCCTCCTACACTTAGAGACGCGTCGGGCAGTGTGAGTGGAGTCCAAAATAGGACTGATACACGACAAACTAACATACAGAAATGACTACTCAAAAGGGCACTCCACTCCATTTTATTTCTCTTTCACATGATATCCCTACAGTGCATCTCATTCGGGCGAAGATCAGGGGAAAACCTTGCTATAAGGAAAAAACCTTAATCATGCACTTTACTTAAGTACTAATAAATATAAAGATTTTTACATAATCTTCACACGACAATCCTTTTTCTGTCATCTCATCACTAGATTCAGGGACTGCTGCCCTGAAAGGACACTGGATCAATTTCTTTTCAAAATATGACATTAAAAGCACATAACATTATAAAATTTCCATATTGACACAAATATGGCAGAACTTATATCAATTATATCTATAGTTTCATATCAAAATAACCTTCATCTGATTTCATTTTCAAAAATTCCCAATCAATCGCGCTGCGCCATTAATGTTATTGTTAGTAATCCTAATTACGCTGCGTCCCGAAACCAGATACTACTTATACATTTTAATAATTACACACAAAAATATATACATTTTCCAACATACAATATATTACAACAAACAATACAAGTAATCTCACATATAAAGCCACGTCTTTAATGTGTAGCAAAACAAATGCAATCCAACAAATGTTTTTCCACAATTTGGAAAAATATTAAATACAAAAGTTCATTTTTCAATCAATATGAAAACGCACACAACGCAGTGACAACTTTTGTACACTTTTTAAACTTTACGAAACAAAAATTTTAGACTAGCTCACATGGAAAATACTCTGAAATGTCTGTCAGAGGGAAAATAAACAAATTAGAATTATACAACCTGGCTAATCTTTAGATCCAATCTGCATAGGCTTTGTCTTCAACCACGGCCTCTGTACTGGATGACCTTGTCCTAAGACGGTCCTCTATCCTCTCCAAACATCTGGGTCTCCTTCGCCATTGAGTCTGTTGTAGTTGAAATGCTCCTGCTGGGCCGTTCTTTCCTGTTGCGGGATTTTGATCCTGGCTGCTGTCCACTCGACGTCGGCTCTGGAGGTCGTACGGGCAATGACGTTCCTGCTGGAGTGGACGGAACCTGTTGCATCTTGATTTTCTATCCTCCTCTCTGCGGGATGGTCCTGGAATTGCTCTTCTCTCCGACTGCCATCTCATAGTCTCTCCTTCTGTATCACTTTAATGATGAATGAGACGGCATGGACGAGGTCACCTTCCTTTTTCTCCTTGATTTTGGTGCCTCTGGTCTCTTCTTCCTTTGTTGCATCTCGACCCAGGATTCGGGCCTCCTTCTTTTCTCCCGTTCTGAAAACAGAGGCTTTTTTTCCTCCAATTATACACACCCGCTCTCGAAGAAGCAGTTGACTCTGTCCGCTCACGTTTCCCCTTTCTCACCTCCTCTCCATCGCGTCTATCCCTGGCTACATCTCCACTACCTTCCAAATTTCCTGATTCTGATCCTCTACGACAACTCCCATCACTTTCTGATTGCACTATATCTTGGCTGCCTATCATCCGACCTGTCTGATGCTACTGCATTATGATCACTACTTCCCGCAATTTCCGATTCGGCAACACTGTCATCTGATTCTCTTTGATGGTAAATTCTCACCTGATCCACATTAACCGTTATTCTTTTACCAAACTTTATATTACTAAATTATTATTTTTCACACTCAAAACTTTATAAGGGCCTTCAAACTTTGGCATAAATTTACCCACAATTTTCTTACTCGCTGAACTCAACGGGTGAGTTTGATCCAACAATAGATCATCAACCTTCAAATTAACGTCACGTCTCCTTTTATTATAGTATTTTGCCCATTTTTCATGTTGCTTCCTAGTATTTCTCCTAGCCTCCTCAAACAACCTCTCCAAAATTGTCACAAACCAAGTCTGTGATCCATCAGTTACCATCCCTAAATTCTGAAATGGGGTTATTAATTTTCTACCTAAAATAACTCCCCCGGTGTTTTACCCGTTGTTTCATGTACTGCTGTCCTCAAAGCATAACTAAACTCCTTGAGAAATTGGTCCCAGTTGGTATGATTACTTTCTACAAAACTCGAAATCATTTGTAGAAGAGTAGGATTAACTCTCTCCGTTTGATTAGCTTGTGGCTGATATACCACCGTTTTAAAATGTTTTATGTTCAACCTGCGACACACCTGCTCAAAAACTTCGGATATCATTTGGGGGCCATTATCACTGATTAACTTTACTGGAGCTCCATAATGCGAAATATAATTTTCAAAAAATCCATTGGCAATTGCCTCAGACGAAGCTTTTCTTAAGGTATGTGACTACCCTAAAATCGTGTGTTTGGTGAAATTTTTCGAAATTTTTTTTATGCTTTTATATTATAGCCCATATATTTAAGATTCCAAAAATACTTTATTTTAGTTCCTACGATATTTAGAAGCAAAGTTATAGCTTAATTAATAAACCGGAAATGGGTATTTAAAGAGACATAAAATGTAAACAAATAGTTTGAACTCCTTTTTCGTGACTTTTAAGCAAGATAAACATTCATTACTTATTGTAAATACAGATCAAGGTATCCTTTACTTATTTAATAATATTTTTTTTTCCCATCTGGCAACTGTTTTTTTTTTATTCAAGCTTGTTTTATTGAATGGCAATACTATTATCGTCTATACTTTGTTTACATTGTTCATTCGAAAGCGTTCTTCTTTATTACTAATTATTTTTGATATTTTTACAATTTATTCATTTATTTTATTTAATTTTAACGTTTTATTTCATTGTAAATAATTTCAAAATGCCGAAAATTAGATCAAAAGTGACTAGAAAGAGAAGGTTTTATGGAAACAGATTTACCAAGTCAGCACCAAACAGTAACAAGGTGTCGTCCGCAAGTGAAGCAAAATTGAGCACTAATGACAGTTTTGATGTGCCTGAACCTATATTTCATGGTTCTACAGGTAATAGAATTATTGATTTCCAAGCTTTATTGGAATTATTTCAAT